>OZ024904.1:85638839-85842091 GCA_964017125.1 Flabesymbios commensalis | reverse complement strand
ATCCAGTTGATGAAACATAAAAGGTATTGAGCCTAGCGTTGTTTACCTCTTCTTTGACCGACTTCCCCCTGATAAGACTACCACCAGAAACCGACTTTTTTTTAAGGAGGACCCCTGAGGTAGCCACTGGGCACAATACAGGTTATAGCTATGCGCACATCGTACAAATTAAAAATGCAAAGAAACATTGCGCCCATGTCACTGATCACTCTGGTTGGCGATCTTCAACCACGCATGTAATGAAATATCTCCATTGCAATTAACGCATGTACACATGTGAATTTTGCATTAAGGTAAAGGTAAAGGAAGGTAGTTTTCGCATAAATGCGAAATTGGTAAAGGAAGAGAAGTTGTTGCGCCGATGTTCAACCAACGTTATTTACGTTCAGGTGATTATGTTACTTGCGATTTATGGTCACGAATTGCCGACGAGAATCATATGAACGGCATAAAAATGAAAAATACAGATTATAAACCAGTTTTATCTCCTCTACTCTAATCAAAAGTGTTTGTTTAAAAAAAAACAATTACTTAATAATGCGTGAAATAAAAAGTGTGGAAATTTTTAACTAACAAAACTAGAAACAAGTGTAGTACATCTTTTTTAAATTTAATTTTGCCTGGATTATATATTTATGTTATTAGTTTGGTGATTCAAAGTCATATGTAAGGTCAAAAGGTCAATTTCAAAGCCAAAAATAAAATATATAATCGTAGATTGACAATGTGTTTTGGCAAGGGTGCCACCTGGTGAATGTCAGGATCATGTTTGGACGGACGACAGAATATATCAGGCGGCAAGAAAACGGCAACCGATGCTTGGGCGATAATAAACAAGACTCAGCCATCTATGATTGTTTAGCATGTTTATGGTCATGCATTATTATCTCATTTGCGCGCAATTATGCCATATTGCGCCAAGGACACACCATCCGCAATGAAGCAACTGTTACTCTGCCGTGCAAAGCCAAAAGGCGGGGACTTTTCAAGTTCGCATTTAGGCAGTTACTGTCTTCCGACTTTAAATAGCTTCACAGACTACAATGTGCTGCTAAATGAAAACGCAGTCACAGTTTACTCTTCAAGCCCAAGTTATTGTTGTTTGCATTAGGAGTATATACCCTTGTCCTGCTAAATTTATTTAAATTTTCACCCACTTGAAGTTGTGTTTCGCTACCGCGACCCACAACTTCAAGTGGCTGAAAATGACTCATATTTGTTTTATTAGAGCACAAATATTTGCAAATCTTTATGTTTAGACACACATTTTATTCCCAATAACACTGATTTGCTCGACTAATATAACGGATTAAAAACAACAAAAGTCGTGATCAGCAGGACAAGGGTTAAGTGGGATGACTGAATGCGGGCATACGTCAACCATTGCGTCAATATAGCATCGGAATCAATCAATTATTATAGTACTTCTAACGCACCTACGTCATCAGTATTTGAGGTGACATATCACCATGATCACCAGGCAACGATGCACACTTCAGTAAGTTGAATGTTTATTGGACACCATAAACATTAAACCAGAATCGCCTTTACAATGGAGTTGTTGAAGGATATTACCCTTTAACCGCCAAATTATTCAATTTGAATTTTCACCCACTAGAAGTTGTGTCTCGCTGACGCGATCCACAACTTCAGGCGAGTGAAAATTATTCAGATTTGACAAAATGGAG
Source organism: Flabesymbios commensalis (assembly GCA_964017125.1). Lineage (NCBI taxonomy): Eukaryota > Metazoa > Annelida > Polychaeta > Terebellida > Flabelligeridae > Flabesymbios > Flabesymbios commensalis. The sequence goes on along the minus strand of OZ024904.1, from coordinate 85,840,403 downwards.
GTTAACTCTTTTCAAATCTTGCTTTTTTATGTCACATTTTATCTTCAACATGTTTTAAATGTGGTTCTTAAGGTGCTAATAAAAAATTAAAATCCGAATATTTGCGGCACCGGCGGTTAAAGGGTTAAGCAAATGTTATATCAAGTAAGCAGTTCCTGCTCTTCCCCTTGGCACCATATGGTTATTATTGTATATGCGTCTCGTAACGGACGATAATGACAGTGGATGATATTGCTTAATTTAGGTGAGCATGTCGCATTCGACGTCTATCTTGTGATGGATGGCGGCCCTTTGTAAGCATTAGAAGGACGAAGAGAAATCTAATAACGGGGATTATTAAAATAAAACGTCAGGCTGCTGAAGTCACTGCTCAGGATCCCGCGGTAATTATATCCCAACGCTGTATTGGGAGTGGTGGATTGAACATGTTGAAGTTTGACATATTGCACACCAGGACACATCACATGGCACAGCGGTGCCTCGCGTTGATGCCTGAGTCACGCACTTTATTATTCCATGCAATATGTCCCGAACCGTACATGAAATACATTCAAAGGGTGTCATAGTTTTATTATTTTTTCCTTAGTAGCATCGTTACATTACCATACGCTCAGCTATATAAACTGAAAGTATTTTTTCGAAGACCGTATTGAATATAAAAAAAACACTAGAAATTGACAAATTTAAAATCGCCAACAAAAAATCTCCAAACGCGTTGAGCGGATTTTGCATTTGTTAATCAACTGAAAAATTCGTTGCGGACGACACCAAAATATTTTCTATTCCATTTTGTTCATGTGGTATGCGTTTTTTACCTTCAACTGCCGCACTAATTCCGGTGCCAGCAAACACGAGACGTTGACCCAATGTTGGGTTATTGGTGGGACACGTGACAAATTCAACTAATCCTCCTCCGTCATTCAGTTGTAGTGAGCATAAATTAGTTGGTTCATGCACATGCCATTTACAAATTAAATCGACTGCAGTGAATCCATGTTGCACTGCCATCACTTTCCATCTTCCCATCTTCGTAGACCGACCTCGGGAGCAGCGAGCCTTGCTGTCGGGAAGAAGCTATTTGCGATACAGTTTGCATCATCTGGTCTGATTTCGAAGACGGTAAAAAATCAAGAGTTAGAATTATCCTCGACTGCACCGTTTTTAAATGGAGATAAGTTTAATTGCAGGGTGAAGATATGTGGATGATATGTTTGAGTAATCATGTTAGTCTTATTTTGAGGAATATTATCACAGGACCTGGTGTTCTCATTTAGGGTACAGCGTGACAAATACTGAGCTATTCTGGTCATCACTTGATAGTTCTAGTAGTAAGAGACATATAAAGTTTGGCACCAGAATTATAAAGATATTCTATTGCAGAGATTTAAATCTTGAAATAATTATGTCAATCCTAAATCTCAACCTTTACAGTGATTTAAGGCTGGGAATCACTTAAGCAATTCTAGATTTAAATTAATGCAAAATTACAACAACAAAAAATCAGTAGAGTTTTACGTGTTTAAAAAAGAAAGATGTATAACAACTCTGAGCACAATTGTGCTTTTTTGTACTTTTAAAGGAGGGTCACGGAAATAGGCCTTCGTTTTGTTAATTCAATTTAAGTCTATCCGAACGCATTCTTTGAACGTGACCATGGATTTCAACTGTCGGCAGGGCTTCGAAGAAAACGGTCGTTAGTTATAGTCGAGGGCTCATCTGCTGTAATTAACTTTGGTGATTAGAGGATCTGGTTGATTAAGCCCGCCCGATACCCCGATATTTCTGACTGATTGCTTCTGATAATGAAGCCTGTATTACCCAGCTATCATCATACTCATGGTACTACATAAGGGGTGGATCCATACTGATTGCCATGGTATGATGCACCAGTGGATAAGATGACGGAAAACATAACGCTTCCTCATTTTCATCGTTGTCCGTAAAAATATCTTAGAATGCTTGGCCTAACACTTAATTTTAAAACAAAACGGTCATTAAAACCAAAATATTTTGAGGTTAATGAATCAGTTATTCCGATAATTTAATTGAGGATATGTTTGTTTTTAGTAAATGTATATATATGTCGTTATTTGAAACCGGATATTACTTTAGCAAGTCCAGCCTCAAATAATTCCAAGGGAGTTATGTCTAATAATAATATGGAAGTGTCTATTGCCACAGTACTGTGGCAATAGCAGAGCGAATCGTTATTTTCACCAAACCAATCAGAGGCCATCATACATTTTCGCATGTGGAGTGGCAGGGCTGAGTGGATTGCCGCCATTACATCGTCGCCATGTTGTTCGGAAAGACGTCCGTCAATTAGGAAGCATTTAAAACGGCCTCAAGTGAATTTTCGGCTGCCGCAAATGTTCTATCTTGGACATTATCGAGCGAGACAATATGGAATTATGGGAAGAAGCATGAGTTTGTGTAAATCGGTGACACCATCAAGTAAGTAATGTGATACTTTTAGTCAATCATGTCTTATATTGTAGGCCTAGGCCTTATGTGTACACATTCTGCCATAATGTGTGACTATGGACTGCTCTTGAAAACCCAAGTCGCGTTAGACTTGACTATGTTTATCCAAGGCCACAGTGCTGTGTCAATACGGTTTTGTACTACCCCTCTACATGTAAAAGTCCTTGCTGGCACAGTGCTGTGTCAATAAGGGTTCCTTCTACCCCTCTACATGTATAAATTTTTATTGTCACAGTGCTGTGTCAATAAGGTTTTTTACTACCCCTCTACATGTACAAGTCCTTAGTGCCACAGTTCTGTGTCAATAAGGTTTTTTACTACCCCTTTACATGTACAAGTCCTTGCTGCCACAGTGCTGTGTCAAGAATGGTTTTTACTACTCCTCTACATGTACAAGTCCTTACTGCCACAGTGCTGTGTCAATAAGAGTTTCGACAACCCCTCTACATGTACAAGTTCTTGCTGCAACAGTGCTGTGTCAATAAGGGTTATTACTACCCCTCTACATGTACAAATCCTCACTGCACAGTGCTGTGTCAATAAGGGTTCCGACTACCCCTCTACATGTACAAGTCCTTGCTGCCACAGTGCTGTGTCAATAAGGGTTATTACTACCCCTCTACATGTACAAGTCCTTACTGCCACAGTGCTGTGTCAATAAGGTTCCGACAACTCCTCTACATGCACAAGTCCTTGCTGGCACAGTGCCGTGTCAATAAGGGTTCCTTCTACACCTCTACATGTATAAAGCTTTATTGCCACAGTGCTGTGTCAATAAGGTTTTTTACTACCCCTCTAAATGTACAAGTCCTTACTGCCACAGTTCTGTGTCAATAATGGTTTTTACTACTCCTCTACATGCACAAGTCCTTTCTGCCACAGTGCTGTGTCAATAAGGTTTTTTACTACCCCTTTACATGTACAAGTCCTTGCTGCCATAGTGCTGTGTAAATAATGGTTTTTACTACTCCTCTACATGTACAAGTCCTTACTGCCACAGTGCTGTGCCAATAAGAGTTTCGACAACCCCTCTACATGTACAAGTCATTGCTGCCACAGTGCTGTGTCAATAAGGGTTATTACTACCCCTCTACATGTACAAATCCTCACTGCACAGTGCTGTGTCAATAAGGGTTCCGACTACCCCTCTACATGTACAAGTACTTGCTGCCACAGTGCTGTGTCAATAAGGGTTATTACTACCCCTCTACATGTACAAATCCTCACTGCACAGTGCTGTGTCAATAAGGGTTCCGACTACCCCTCTACATGTACAAGTACTTGCTGCCACAGTGCTGTGTCAATAAGGGTTATTACTACCCCTCTACATGCACAAGTCCGTACTGCCACAGTGCTGTGTCAATAAGGTTTTTTACCACCCCCCACGTGTACAAGTCCTTACTGCCACATTGCTGTGTCAATAATATTTTTTACTACCCCTTTACATGTACAAGTCCTTGCTGCCACAGTGCTGTGTCAATAATGGTTTTTACTACTCCTTTACATGTACAAGTCTTTTCTGCCGCAGTGCTGTGTCAATAAGGGTTATTACTACCCCTCTACATGTACAAGTCCTTACTGCCACAATGCTGTGTCAATAAGGGTTCCGACTACCCCTCTACATGTACAAGTCCTTACTACCACAGTGCTGTGTCAATAAGGTTTTTCACTACCCCTCTACGTGTACAAGTCCTTACTGCCACAGTGCTGTGACAATAAGGTTCCGACAACCCCTCCACATGTACAAGTCCTTACTGCCACAGTGCTGTGTCAATAAGGTTTTTTACTACCCCTCTACATGTACAACTCCTTACTGCCACATTGCTGTGTCAATAATGTTTTTTTACTACCCCTTTACATGTACAAGTCCTTGCTGCCACAGGGCTGTGGCAATAATGGTTTTTACTACTCCTTTACGTGTACAAGTCTTTTCTGCCACAGTGCTGTGTCAATAAGGGTTATTACTACCCCTCTACATGTACAAGTCCTTACTGCCACAATGCTGTGTCAATAAGGGTTCCGACTACCCCTCTACATGTACAAGTCCTCACTACCACAGTGCTGTGTCAATAAGGTTTTTTACTACCCCTCTACATGTACAAGTCCTTACTGCCACAGTGTTGTGTCAATAAGGTTTTTTACTACCCCTCTATATGTACAAGTCCTTGCTGTCACAGTGCTGTGTCAATAAAGGGTATTACTACCCCTCTACATATACAAGTCCTTACTGCCACATTGCTGTGTCAAAAACCATTACTACCTACTTTTCGTCTTGTCCACATACTAAAAGACACTTGCTGAATTGCGTGGCGCCATAGACAGAATGTACATACATTTGTGTTTTATGATCCATTAGCCTAAAGTATTATGTTTTTTTTCAGGTTTTGTTTGCTCAGTATGATTTCATCCTGATGTGGCATCAGCGACAAACATTTTATGAAACACGTTCCAATTGGTAGCCCGTGTATGCTATTGGTGGCTGATAGCCTACCAAACAGACCACGATAGGAGTCAATGATTTCATGAGAGGGGGAAATGAAAAAGAAATACAAATTGCTACTAAACGAAGGTGTGTAAAATAAATGCGAGGTTGTGAAAGCAAATGCATATAGGTTATACAGTTGTATATTCTGTATTCATTTTAGCTAAACAATTAAATGTCATCGTGGAATTTACTAGCGCTACTTTTATATTCCTAAGTATATTTACATTCCTAAGTATACTTCAATTTTAATAGCCGAAATTGTTTTTTACTAATGAAATAGGTCTGAATCTGGTTGAACAAATCAACCAATAGTAGAATTGTTACAATTCAAACACAATACATGTATGTGGTTATGTTTTAGGCAGTCAAAAAGCAAGAACAGAGACCAAGTCATATAAATGGAGCACGAAAACTCTTACCAGCTGTCAACAAGACAAAAGTTCAAGCTGTGGTGTTTTGTTTTGATGGTATGACATTTTCCAGGTTATAGTATTGGAAATTAAATGTACAGTCATAACTATGCCATCAAATTTTATTTTGTATAGATTTTCAATACACAATGTTGAAATACAAATACATGTCTTTTCAAAATAACATTACTATTTAATATACATATACATGTATTTTCCGAATGTTAAAATATACACCAGCCAGTTCAGGCTAGGATCACTTAGCCCGCCCTTTTTTAATGTGGACTTTTGCCACTGAAGTTCGGCGTCATTGTCGGGGCGGCGTCGACATCGGCGTTAACATTTCCTTAGCCAGATTTTCATGTAGGTCTATCCTGATCAAATTTGTTCTATGTGTTGCTAATACCTATTCAGTCAACTGACAAGTTGTAAAATAATGGTTGAGAAAAATAAAAATGGCTGAATGATTTATCACATAAAATGGCCAATTTTTGCTTGTTTGTAGACACAATAACTTGCCTAATTTTTCATTTTTTTTACATTTTTATTCACTAATATTTAAATATGTGCAATTTTGTTTCTATGTCTTTTCAGAATGCTGAAATAATCTCCAGCCACTTCAGACTATGATAGTTGGGGCAGCTCAGTTTAACGGCGTAGGCATATTATAGTGTCTTAACAACCAATAAATAAATATATTTTTTAATGAAACTGGTTTTTTTTTTCCATAATATTAATAAATGTTGCTACGACTTTAAGTTGGGATATGGTAGGGCAGAGCACTATGATAACAAGGAATTCAAACGGTAAAGACACTGAAGCTGTACTGTGATAGCATAGAACGTCTGGGTGTCAAGGGGTGGTAAGAAAAATTAGTGACATGACAGTGGCATAGAGGATTAATACGTGTAAATATACCATACGAAACGTTAACCTTATTGACACAGAACTGTGGCAGAATATGTCTTGTAAGTTTAGAGAGACACCGCACAGTGGTAACAAGGACTTGTAAGTGTATAGATAATAAGAAGCCATAGGCTTGCTTAAACAACATTGTGGTGGAAATGAGTTGTAAGTGTAAAGAAAGTACAATAAACATAATTGCCACTGTATTGTGATAGCAAGGTGAATAGAGAAGGTTTGGCGAAAGAAGAAAACGTTTGGGGAAATTTGGTGAATGTTTGGTAAAGATTTCAAGAATTTCGCAAATTTGTCAACATCGCCAAATAGTCTCAAGGCCGGTGAGATCCCCCTTATTTGTCATCAACTACTGTCACACCATGCAAAATTATTCCCTCTACGAACAATTGGTGACACTTGTTTTGTCAAATCTTCGCCGAATTTTGTGTAGCCATATATTCGCCAATTTCATGGTAGCAGTGACGGAACTGTGTCAGCGATGATTTGCAAGTACATAGAGACAGTAATCAATCTTATTGACACATGACTGTGGAAGCAAGGACAAAAAATCTGATTGACACAATACTGTGGCACCAATGACTTGTAAGTGCATAGATACAGTAATAAATCTCATTGACATATGAATGCAGATGTAGACTTGACTTGCAGATGTAGGCCTACATGGGCAGTCACAAACCATATTAAAACAACACTGTGGCAGCAAATATTTGAGAGTGTGTAGAGACAATAAAAACATTATTGCAACTGCACTATGGTAGCAAGTATTTCTAAGTTCAGAAAAATAGGAGACCGTATTCACACAGCACTCTAGCAGCAAATATTTTTAAATGTATTGAGACAGTAAGAAACTTCATTGACAGAGCACTGTGCTAGCAAGGACTCTGGTATGTGTAGACGGCATCAGTGTGGTATGAAAGACTTTAAGGTGTGCAAAATGAGTGGTAAAAAGTACTTTTAGGTGGCGATGGGCGCTGAGAAACCTTTTTACACAGCACTGTGGTAGCAAGGATTTGTATCATGTGTATATTGGTAAGGAACGTTATTGCCACAGCTCTGTAGCAAGAATTTCTATGTATGGAGAAAGAATAAGATACATTATTAAAACGGAGCTGCGGCAACAAAGAGATTTTAAGTGTATAGAGACAGTAGGAACGTTATTGCCACAGCACTGTGGTAGCAAGGATCTATATGTATAGGAAAAGAGTAAGATACCTTAATGTCACAGCAATGTGGCAGCAAAGATTTCAAATGTATAGAAACTGTAATGCTAGGTTTACATTATGTTCCCGGTGGCCACGGCGGCCACGTTTGCCCGAAACGTAGTGCACCATGGGATTTTTGCCCTTTTTCAAATTTTATTAGGTCTTGCTACGTTTTCTATTGATCTCTCACGGCCTCTCACGGTATGCGGGACGGACCGTGAAGGGTCGCAGGTGGTCTAGTCCGGATGCTCAAAGGCGTGGTACGGTTCGGCCCGTTCGGCTCCCGATCTATAACGAATGCCAGCACGTTGCCTCTCGGGCCGTCACGGTCTGATGTGGCTCCTCTCGTTTCTCACGTTCTAACCAAGGACTGACACGTCTTTCACGTTCTCTCAAGACTCTCTGCGGATGAAACGTGGACACCGGACAGCTTTGGAGCGCGTTTGAATATATCTTGCCTCTTATTCAATTTGAAAGAAGATTTTGGTGACTAATATTACATTTAATAGGTCAAGAAATATGTTAAAACTGTTTTTAAATTACAATATTTTTGGTGTAATTCGAAATGGCGTCCAAAAAAAATGACAAAAAATACATATTTTAACTATATGCACTTTTAAAGTTATGATTTGCGATTGAAAATATCCCCAGGACTCTCATTAAGTGGGATGTTGTTCATGGACCTATCACGAGTCAGAATCAGGCTGTTAATATTTAAGCGATAGAGAATAAAAGACCAAAGACCGATTTTCAAAATCGAAATCACAGAAAAGTCCCAGAAACATGATTCAAGTCCCACTACGGACCGTCTCAATGTTCTGTTGCCGCTTATTACGCACTGTCACGTTTTGTTGGGTTAACCCCGTTTTACTACGGCCTGCTAGGTTTCTGATCCGTACCGTGACTGCCGTGGCAAATTTTTTGACAGTTTTAAAATCTGGCACGGCAGTCACGGCAATCACGGCCTCCCAAGTTTGTCCATCCCGCCGCCCTGCGTTGCCCCACGTCCATCCCGTTTTCTCCACGGTGGCCTGAAACGTGGAAGCCGGGAACCTAGTGTAAACGTAGCATAAGAAACGTTATTGCCACCGCACTGTGGTAGCAATGACTTCTATGCGTAGAAAAAGAGTAAGATACCTTATTGACAAAGTACTGTGGCAGCACATATTTTAAGTGTATAGAGACAGTAAGAAACGCTATTGCCACAGCACTGTGGTAGCAAGGACTTATATGTATAGGAAAAGAGTAAGATACCTTATTGACACAGCACTGTGGCAGCACAGATTTTAAGTGAATAGAGACCGTAAGAACCGTTATTGCCACATCTCTGTGGTAGCAAAGTCTTCTATTTGTAGAGAAAGGGGAAGATACCTTATTGACACAGCACTGTGGCAGCACAGATTTTAAGTGTATAGAGAGAGTAAGAAACGTTGGTGCCACATCACTGTGGTAGCAAGGGCTGCTATGTGTAAAGAAAGAGTAAGACACCTTATTGACACAGCACTGTGGCAGCACAGATTTTAAGTATATAGAGACAGTAAGAAACGTTATTACCACAGCACTGTGGTAGCAATGACTTATATGTGTAGAGAAAGAGTAAGATACCTTATTGCCACAGCAATGTGGCAGCAAAGATTTTAAATGTACAGAAACTGTAAGAAACGTTATTACCACAGCACTGTGGTAGCAATGACTTATATGTGTAGAGGAAGAGAAAGATACCTTATTGCCACAGCAATGTAGCATCAAAGATTTTAAATGTACAGAAACTGTAAGAAATGTTATTGCCACAGCACTGTGGTAGCAAGGACTTCTATGCATAGAGAAAGAGTAAGATACATCATTGACAAAGTACTGTGGCAGCACATATTTCAAGTGTATAGACACAGTAAGGAACGTTATTGCCACAGCACTGTGGTAGCAATGACTTATATGTATAGAAAAAGAGTAAGATACTTTATCGACACAGCACTGTGGCAGCACATATTTTACGTGTATGGAGACAGCAAGAAACGTTAATACCACAGCACTGTGGTAGCAATGACCTATATGTGTAGAAAAAGAGTAAGATACCTTATTGCCACAGCAATGTGGCAGCAAAGATTTTAAATGTATAGAAACTGTAAGAAACGTTATTGCCACGGCACTTTGGTTGCAAGGACTTCTATGCGTAGAGAAAGAGTAAGATACCTTATTGACAAAGTACTGTGGCAGCACATATTTTAAGTGTATAGAGACAGTAAAAGGATTATTCCCACAGCACTGTTGTAGCAATGACGTACATGTGTAGAAAAAGAGTAAGATACCTTATTGCCACAGCAATGTGGCAGCAAAGATTTAAATGTATAGAAACTGTAAGAAACGTTATTGCCACAGCACTGTGGTAGCAAAGACTTCTATGCGTAGAGATAGAGTAAGATACCTTATTGACGAAGTAATGTGGCAGCACAGATTTTAACTGTATAGATACAGTAAGAAACGTTATTGCCACATCACTGTGATAGCAAGGACTTATGAGCGCAGAGAAAGAATAAGATACCTTATTGCCACAGTACTGTGTCAGCACAGCTTTTAAGTGTATAGATACAGTAAGAAACGTTATTGCCACATCACTGTGGTAGCAATGACTTATAGGTTTAGTGAAAGAGTAAGAAACCTTATTGACACAGCACTGTGGCTAACATCATAAACAATTACACAGAGCTGCTGCGGTGAAGATTAGCAATAACGTGAAGCTTATAGACACATCAATTCAGTAGCAAGGAATGACAAACCCTTATTAGCACAATTATGTGGCAACAATTACTTGCACATGTACACGGACTGTAAGATACCTTATTGTTACACTAATGTGGTACCATGACCTCATCCGCTTAGATATTTGAGCAGAAATGAATCTTATTGACACAGGACTGTGGTAATAAAGTTATTCGCTGTGATTGGTCAGTATCTTTGTTACACTGATGCTGATTGGTTTGGTGGTAATAGCATTTCCAAAGTTGCTGCCACAGTCTGAAATCCTTAATTCTGATTGGTTTGGTGAAAATAGCCAATGGGACCTTTAGTACCACAGTACTGTGGCAGTAGCCATTGCTAATAATATTGCTATCGATACAATAATATAGTGCAATTTAGCTATATTGGTATAATCATAACTTCAATGAAGTAATGTGTTGGCTCCATAAATGAGACATCTAAAACATAATAACATGAAATACATGCATAACCAAAATACGATAACTGCACAAAAAATAATCAAAAGAATGATCCAGTAGATATACTATTGTATAGGGACTACAATCAGGCCAAGATAGATGGGGAAATATTTAAAAGAAAGAAAATATTTTAAACTATAGGCTACAATAATCGAGTTGCCAGCATAGTTGCCATTGCAATGTCTGATATTGCAAGCCTCTGGTTTATTGTTCGTAGGATGTCTGATAACTATTTCCAGTTGGTTGTCCTTTGGATGATCTTCGATATTTTATCATAATATGTGATAAAAGATATAATCTAAACACTGCTAAGGGTCGAACGGGAAATAAATGAAATGTGCACTGAAAAATTAAGCTAAAAAAAACCTACAGCAGAATATTGTTTTAATACAAGGCTGGAAAAAGAAACCAAAAACCGATCTATCATCTGCCGACAGGGAGTTAAATAGTCAAATGAATGACGGATCCAGATGTCAAACAATGAGTGATACATTTAGGTTGTCGGTGGATGGCTTAGTCACACAGTGATAACTTCCTCGTTGTCGGTGAATGGCTTAGTTTCGCAGTGACAACTTCCTCTTGTGATAATCTTCCTTCAAATTGTTGGCAGCTCGTCCACCTCTCATCTCGGGATTATTCATCTCAGCACAGCAAACGAGAAACTGAAGAAGGGTACCGTACTGAAAAGCAGTAATTAGAAAAGTAAGCAGTTGTTACATTTTGACGTGGTACGGCAGCGTGAATGTATGATGTTGCGCCAGCGTCGTTGCCGTGAGTCCAACAGCTATATATATAAATGAACATCATCGCTTTGCTTGCTTTTTAGAAACAGGTAGGGCCTACATTCCTTGAAATATTTAATTGCATGGCTTGCTGGTGAGTTCCATTTTCAACTAAAAGTTTCTTGGGACTAGAATAAAGGAGGTAGCGTGCGAGCGTGAAATCTCCTGCAACCAGATTGTCTGACTAACTGACGTTATTGATAGACTTATAGCTCTGATTTACTTTTTATCGTAATGTTCACACAAAATGTGCAAAACAGTTAGTATTTAGTATAATTATCTGACAACCCTGACAATAGTATAACACAGAATTAGGCGTGGTACTGTTTACTTGGGTTTTACGACATCAATAAAAATATTTACTGCTAGTAGCAATGACTAATAAACACCAATGTATAACTCCGATATGCTTCTAATTATTGACGTAACAAAGTCTAATTATTAAAGGGAATATATCATTTAAGCCTTGTATGGGGAAAAGTTAAATTGTGGACTTGGATCACTTCACTTCTTAGCCATTTAAATTTGCGTCATTAAACATCGATTTATGCTATTGTTTAATCTCAAATTGGTCCGATAATTAACCATTTTCCAAATACTTTAAATTGTAGTAAAATTTTAACATAACGTATTTTGATTGTCCAAATTAAATGATTTATGTATGTCTGTCATGTATTGTAGGTCCTCCCGGACTCCTGGCCTTCAATCATGTATCGGCCTTCAAACTCTCCCGTCAATATTCGCACTGAGTTTTCAATCTTGGTATTGTAAGCCATCGATTATCTCCATCTTTGTTAAACAGGTGGCGATCCATCATCCAGGAAGAGGGTGAATCAGTCTAAAACAAGACAGATCCAGATTTTCTAAATGATGGATTCGTCAGGATTACAGATCCAGCTCGGTGAGCAAATGACATAAAACCTGTCAGAATAACATCGCCCGGAAAACGCTGGCTCTGTGCTGGTGTAACGTTGACCCGCAGTCTGCGACGTCGGCCCAACCCTAAACCGACACAGATCCCCTCAAGGGTTTTGTCGGCCTGGATAATCCTAAAACGAATGAAGGATTAGTGGGTGGGTGAGTAGTTTGAGTGATTTGTATTTTGCGGCACGTTTCGTATTTTGATTAGCATGGTTAACTGCTACTTGATGAAGTGGCACTTTTCAAAACTGAATATATTAACTATAAGTGGCAGATGTAGCAGGTGGAGGCTTTCGGTAGCAAACCGGCGACTCTCATGGTAGCGACTGCGAGTCGGGGTATTGAAAATGTCTGACCGGGTGCGTTGTGTTCGGCATTAGGTGCCCCCTACTTCAAAATAATAACCATATATGTCTACATCTCATGCCATGATGAGTGATAATATGAGAAGTTTACAGGCAAAATAACAGACGATCTGGGCATCAAGGCACAGAAAAATGTGGTTTCGAAAATGTACAAAATTTGTTTGCAAACAAATAAAAAAATTAGAAGAAGCCGTCTGCAGAATTTAAAACACAAACAAATTAGTAGAATACAGAAAATAAGTAGAATGGGTAATCCTGAATTATCTTCATCTTAATGAAAACACCGCCGTTACTATTGGGAGTAAAATATGGTTAAAAACAAAGGCGGCGTCGTATGCGCCTACATCACGCTCGCCTGCAATTGAGATATAGATGGGGACACTTAGTGACCGGAGATTGAAGCGGATCTGAGACTCATAGTCTTAAAAAAGAAGCATGATAACATGAAATATCTAGCTGAAGCGTGGCCTACACCACTGTCTGAACTACGTCTTGCTAGCATTGTATACTACTAAACGAGTATAATATGAGGCGTCATTCAAGCGCTTCGTGAACATCTGAATTCAATATGGTAATCGCCCCGATATTAGCCTGAAGTAGACTGAACCTCACTAATTTTATGGGATGCCCGGGCTGAATCCCGTACGGATATAGTATGGTAATACATTTGATCACCAGCAACTAAAGGGGCCTGTTATCGCTAAACAATTCTGACGTGCAAAGCTAGAAAGAGCTTTTCTTCACTTTACAAGTAAGCAGATATACTGCCTGGCGGCGAATGTTGGCGGCACTAGCCCAAATTTATACTGCAAGTTTTCAAGTTTGCGTTTTCTGTAACGTAAAACTGTAGACACAGACACTTTTTTATGTATTTGTTTATTTATGTATTATGATTCACCAAATAGTATGCCTACAGGTAGCATACAATTATCTTTTGTACACTGATAGCAAAAACTGGCTGGCACATGGAATCAGGCATCAGATATGCAATATCTATCCCAGGCCAGTTCTATGAAATATTATTGATAGTTATTTTCGTGAAATATGCTGTTCTCTGCACTTAAATTGTTTTTTTCACTAATATATATCATGATATACATGACGTAACATATTTTAAACGATTATTTATTGACAGTATTTCCTCTATTTAATTATAATTTACAACCAAATTACTCGGTACTCAAGTACGTTACAAAGTACTTGTACTCAAGTACTTTTGAAAATCCAGTACTTATACTTGTGCTCGTTATTTTTTCTAGTATATATTTGCACTTGTACTAGATTTACTCGCCCCAAGCCTGTTAAATTTGTGTCTCTCTACCACGATCTACAACGTCAATAAGTGTGTCATAAAGGTAAATCATATTGAGCATTGTCACTCTGCTAATAAGAAAAATGCTTCCAAAAACCGCTCCTTGATCTGCTGAAGAACGTGGCATAACACGATTGAAGTCGTAGCTGACGTTCTTGAGCGTTTTGTGATAAGAGGTTAAACATATTAAATGCACCATCATCCTGTTAAATATGGTGTTTATACTTAACTTGGCTGATTATTGTTTAAGATACGGGAGTGCAAGTCTTGATTCACTGTAGCCTCAATTATTATTATTGGCCATCTAGTGATACAGCACAGTAATAATGGTGATCTTTCTTGGATTTAATAAAGATTCCCCACAGATATGCATATATTCAAATCAATGCTACCCTAGCAGTCTATAGTTTATGTGATCATCATCTGTATAATTTGAATTAATTTTTTACATCAGCCCACTGTGTGGGCTACTCTGTGATGTTTTATTGCGAAAGCTATTGAACGGGATTTTGGTCAGACGAGCTATTTGCTTGTTACATTTATATGTATGCTATTTTATATTTCGAATGAAATACAACGTCATAAAAAATGATTACATCACATGGTTGTATTTGATTAGCTAAGCATAAAACATTATTATATGGGTGTTATTGGGTTGATTATAAGGTGTTAAGTGAGTTTGTAATTTATATCCATTAATGAACGACGGAGCGATTCTTCAGAAAACGCAGCGTTTACTCATATCAACCGTTGTCAGCCTATTATGTGCTAATAAATTCAAACACACCAAAACGTTATTTTCTTTGTCCGACCACGACATTCTAAGCCGGGAATGGAGAGATATTGTTGTTCAAGTACAGACCAATTATTATGATAGGCCTGTGGTACTATAATCAGTCAGGCGTGGCCGAGCTGTTGAGGCTCCTCATTACGGTCGAATTTGTTTTAAGTCAGTGAAAACCCTTGGAGTTCTACATTCTTAGCTGTGAAAAAGGCCTCGGCCTTCGGCCTAGACCCTTTTCACAGCTACGAATGTGGAGCTCCTCGGGCTTTATTCTATACTTATTGCACAGTGACGCGTAATTAAACTTAAAATGTTTGCCAGCACTTGCAGGATTAATACATAATCACAGGAAAAAACTCATTGGTGGTTGACTCAAAGCCCGAGGGAACCGGATTCACACCCCGCTGCGGTGCGATATTCACTATTCGGTGACCACATACATTGAACTTAACTGTGCCAATAATCTGGGAACCAAATAGTATGTCCAAGTATAGTCCGACTCTAGAATGACGCGTGCAACCGTCAACCGGGGAGCCGTGGATGGAATCCGGGAAAATCATTGACAAATGGATGGCTTGCCCTTCCCATTTTTCTACCCACATCCACCTAATCATGCTAAAACAGTAACCGCATATCCGTGTCAGCGAAGCAATAAGTTATATTTAGGCTGCTGAAGAGACTATGTTGTTATGCAAAGCCGAAATGCAGTAGCTGCTCACTTGAAAAGTAAGCGGTTACTGCCTTTTGGCTTCACGTGACAGTATTGTGACCGCTGAGAGGTTGCAGTCAAAGCTTGACTAGATGAGTGGCTGCTTGTCACCGTAACTAGAGACACAACATTACCTGATTACCGTACACATCCCAGTAAACGCAAAATATTTGTATAACATTTGTACAATGTTGGGCCGACACGTTGGGCCGACATTCTGCAAATGTTATGCAAATGTTTTGCGTTTGCTGGGATGGCACAGTCGTTCTCTTTCCACATCGAGGTGGGTGCGAATGGAATCTGTAATTCAAAGGGACGAGAACCTAATAATTTATTATCGGAAAAATCCGCCCCATACACAAATGTACATTATCGCACTCATGCTGATCTTCCATGCATAGCTGAAAGACGGGATCTGCTTACTTCATAAGTAAATAGTGGGTGGGTGGGTGTGATCCGTGTGGAGAACAGAGTCCACATCATTCGGCAGAGTGAATATTGTGTGTTGACTTTTTATCTCTCCTGGGAGGCGCCACACGTCTGTCTGTGTCTGTTAGCGCCACCCTGTGGACGCTGCCTGAATAAGTACTGGATCCCGAGGCTCGGTGGTATCCCTGTAACGACTTGACTATGTTGAAATAATGATGGGACAGCGTCGAAGATGATGGTCCAACATAAATTAAACATAAGGAAAACATTTTTCTCTGGGATATGCTGTTTGTTTTTTTCTGGGATATGCTGTTACACTTTGGTAATTTTTAGAACAGGAACTCTGGACGCAAAAGATCAGATGTGGCCGAAGTATTTAATTAAAATTGAAAGCAGCACAACTGAGATAATGCTATCACAAAACAGAAAGTAAGCCTATTAAGTGCCTGATACTTAAACAGTGCATTTTTTGAAAGCCGTGATCACACCATTTTATCCTGTTTCATCTCTTTAAACGTATATGTGTTCGATGATATAAAAAACAAATATTCATGCTTGAGGTAGAATACATATTCTTAAGTTATCATGGTTATATTGTATTTATATATTTATATGTATGACTTAAAGAGAGATTTAAGCCCATTTTCCCAATAACGTATTTATTTAGCTGTGAGTTACCATTCCGTTCACAAAGCGGGGCTCATAGTGTAAACACAAAAATAACGTGAGTGTCCATTAGAGACGAGCATTAGAGAAATCGTGGTGCAGGAACAGCGACTGGTATGAGACCCCGATCCAATTAGGCGACGACAGAACAGCCAATCTTGCGGGGTTTACCAGGGGATGACAAACCATAAGAGGAAAGCACGGATAGTCTCCTGTTCGGCGGTGGCCTTTGCTCCGGCAATAAGCAACAGGCGCGCCATCTCAGATACAGACAAGCCCGCCGTACAAAACCAATCTTGTCGCCGAATCCCCCAGAATTAGACACCTGTCATGTATCGCCATCTAGCGTGAGATATCACAATGAAACAGGCTACCCATCAGCCGTGCCTGTGATTGTAGAAATTAATCTCATGATTTTGCCATGCACACGACAGTAACTGCTCACTTGAAAAGTAACCGTGTCTGCGTTTTTACGTGTGCACCGCTCACTGCAGTTAAAAGCTACAATCAATTTACAGCTAGGATAAGAACATACAATTATGATACAATAATATACGCACTGTCAGGCTCTATGCGTAGTGTTTGACTTCCAAATATCATATTGAATTTTCCACCAACTAGAAGTTTTCTTACTGACGCGATCCACAACTTTAAGGGAGTAAAAATTATTCAGATTTGGCAAAATGGATGGCAACCATTTCGAAATATTATTTGTTTAAACGCTGTTGACATTGGGCTGACCAAAGTTATACAGGTACGTGTACACCGCATTGTTGAGAGGATGATGGTAATGATGCCAATTAGTCAAACGTTTCTCGGTAATGGTCGATACACATGGCCTGCCCAAGAAACATTGACCCGGGCCATAATTGACCTGAGCCTGGTCAAAGACGGTGGGCCAACTATAGTCCAGGATCAGACCAACATGCTATACTTGCTGGGTGGTCCAATTTGAAAATACATTCGCCTATATAAAATACAAGATATAGACCTATTCCAAAGAAACACAAAACACCTGTATAACATTTGTACAATGTTGGTCCAACGTCTTCGACGTTGGTCCATCATTGTACAAATGATATACAGATGTTTTTTTACTGGGAAGGCGTCCATGTTGCTAATGGCGGGAGAGTAGCCTACGGATGTCCATCTTAAATCATACCTCATTCTGTATTGGTTACTCATACGTGATTTATATACTGCTTCTTATAAACCTCACACCACCGAGAAAACACTACACATTTATTCAATGTTTGATCGATGTTGGGCCAACGTCGAAGACGGTGGGCCAACATTGGTCATACTTCGGATAGATGTGACGTGTTGCAGGGGATATACTGCTGTTCAAACCTAAAATGCTGTAACAAAGTAACGTTAACGCTGTTGATTCTAACAACACAGTTCCTGCTTTTAGGCTTTGCACGTAATATATTTTGCCATGCCGTTTTTATACTGTATAATGTTGGGCTGTTGACATTGGGCTGACCAAAGTTATACAGGTACGTGTACACCGCATTGTTGAGAGGATGATGGTAATGATGCCAATTAGTCAAACGTTTCTCGGTAATGGTCGATACACATGGCCTGCCCAAGAAACATTGACCCGGGCCATAATTGACCTGAGCCTGGTCAAAGACGGTGGGCCAACTATAGTCCAGGATCAGACCAACATGCTATACTTGCTGGGTGGTCCAATTTGAAAATACATTCGCCTATATAAAATACAAGATATAGACCTATTCCAAAGAAACACAAAACACCTGTATAACATTTGTACAATGTTGGTCCAACGTCTTCGACGTTGGTCCATCATTGTACAAATGATATACAGATGTTTTTTTACTGGGAAGGCGTCCATGTTGCTAATGGCGGGAGAGTAGCCTACGGATGTCCATCTTAAATCATACCTCATTCTGTATTGGTTACTCATACGTGATTTATATACTGCTTCTTATAAACCTCACACCACCGAGAAAACACTACACATTTATTCAATGTTTGATCGATGTTGGGCCAACGTCGAAGACGGTGGGCCAACATTGGTCATACTTCGGATAGATGTGACGTGTTGCAGGGGATATACTGCTGTTCAAACCTAAAATGCTGTAACAAAGTAACGTTAACGCTGTTGATTCTAACAACACAGTTCCTGCTTTTAGGCTTTGCACGTAATATATTTTGCCATGCCGTTTTTATACTGTATAATGTTGGGCCGACGGCAGGTGGTGTGTACCCAGCACAATTACAACGATTTCTGTAGACAGCTAAGCAACGCTGTCTGGGCTGCTACTTCCGTTTCCTGTCATGTGACCTTTAAAATTAAGACAACGGGAGAGGATGTCCTCACGGCTCGGCAGTTTATGGGCCTTGTTATGTTCACAAGATTTGTTTTAGTCGGCTGTTCCCTTTCACTTCAATGCCGCCAGATTAGGCCACACAGTGCAGTGTGTTCAACTTTCCGTTGTCTAATATCCACATTTCTTTTAATTCGTGTGTATTTGAAGCGGGGAGAAATATCAATGTGACGGAGTAAAAACAACCTATATTTTTTTCAGGGTTTAGATAGGAATAATCGATGACCAAGCTGAGTTAAGTAACTCAATTAGACACTCTTTTACGTCACTGTATAGCAGACAAAATTTTCTGTTTATGTCTACTGAAATGTTCTAACATGTTCTAACATGTTCTAACATGTCATGTGCGGTGACACGAAAGCATTACCCAGCAAACACGTGGCGTTGACCTCATGTTGGTTCTATGTTAAGCCAGCGTCCTTGATCCAACGTTGCATGGGTCAACGTCTCGTGTTTGGTGGATGTTGTGTGACGTTCAGGACCTGCTCCGTACTCGCATGTACGTACTTAGGACTAAGATCCATTTTATTTCCCAATAATATTAACCAATTACAGCGCGGGGATTGACTACAGATGGCAAAATCTGACGTCTGTAGACGTAGGATTCTTACGACAAAAGTCGATCCCCGCGCTGTAAAAATAGATTATTTGTAATAGCCGCGGACCTATAACATAGGTACTCAAATGAAGCTGAAAGACCTGACTAAGCCATTGATGATTATTTCAAATTGAATTTTTTTGGTTCTCTATGGTTTTATGAAATTATTTGAGCGTTTTAACCCTTAAACCGCCAAATTATTCAACCTGAATTTTCACCCACTTGAAGTTGTGTCTCGCTGACGCGATCCACAACTTCAAGTGAGTGAAAATTATGCAGATTTGACAAAATGGAGGTCAACTGTTTTCAAATATTGCTCATTGATGTCACATTTTATCTTTAACATGTTCAAAAGGTGGTAGGCCTACTTGATGTGCTAGTAAAAAATGAAAACCCGAATATTTGCGGCACCGGCGGTTAAAGGGTTAAGGGTTACATGAATATAGTTGTCTCTTTGTCAGAGGTTGTAAGGTCAGTGGAGCTCTCTTGTATGTGTAGATAGGACAAGTGGTTGTCCCTGCTGATCTATTGAACGGTGATTTTAAAAATCGTGTATAATAGTTTTAAAAGCCCCCAATACCAGAGTGGAATATAAATATATGGTCGTCACCAAGTTAACGTTCTCACAGTACGGTGAGATAAACGTTTGTAGAGCTTCGGTTGAATACTGGATCAGTTGCGCAAAGTTAGTAGAGCATTAAGCCATCGCTCAGCTGAGATTATCCTGGTAACCAAATGACCCAGCGTATTGGTGTAGGATACTGGCCTCTTCTGCTTAGGGACCTCTTGTCAGGGTGACAAATGGATCTTTATATCAGCCTTGTTATCTCTTATCTCCACATGAGGTGGGACGTCTGGCCCGAAATGGTCTGCATCGCGTCTTCTGATCTTTGTGCTGCTAATACCTTTTAGCTGTGTAGAGTAGAAGAGTAGCAACAGAAGTAGCCATGTTTCATGTCACTATTGTTTCTGTTCTAGGCTGTTGCATGTTTACGTCTTTGTCCCTGTTGATAATTATATCGTTACTTTGCTGCGTCTGTGCCAATAAGTCTCTCACATCATGATATTAGATTAACCTACATTTTGTTGTTGTGCTCATCATCATCTCCACCATTGATCATTGGAGATTGTTCAATCATCATCACATGTGGAATTTTTCTGCGACAAAATGCTTACGCTCGCAGTAGAAAGTTAACCGCACAGTTAAGTATAAGAATGAAATGCAAGTAATTTCTTACATTATTATATACTTCGAGTATGATATTAGCTTCTGAGTATTTAATCTTTAATTATTTAATCTTTAAGACTTTGTCAACATACTTATGCAATGCATGGTGTCACAGAAGGAGCAAATCATCTGAGTTCATAACCTTTCACTAAACTAATGCAACTCAATGCCAAAAGCCTGGTCTGATATATACCGGATACGTCTTCTCAAATATTAGACAGCGTTTGTACAACATCCCACGAAAGTGGTAATTTATATGGGTGGTTGATATACATATCTATATTTTAATTTTAGCAGCTGATAAGCTACCTTTTCAATTCCACTTAGTTTTTTTGTAAAGAATTACCCAAACAACCCTACCTGTAATGTGTTAACGTGTTATCATTATTTTTAATTTATCATTTAATTTTTAATTATTTTACTTTGATTCTAGCCTGCAGGAGCATGATTTCAATCGTTTTTCAATCAGATATTAATGTGACACATAAGAGTTCAAAGTGACCAGATTCTGTGTACTGTTGAAGAAAGTAATCACAGATAAAACGTTAGACGCAGTCATTGCCGCAAAAGCTCATGATTTTCAATTGACTACTCCCAAAATGTTTTAAGACATGGGTAACTCCCGCACGCACCCCTTTCCCGTGGCCTGGCCAGACCATGCAGTAAATCATAATTTTACTCAGGGTTTGAACGTCTTACATATCTTTATTAAATTAATATGTGTAATATTGATGGAGGAAGTGTGATGAGAGATCCGGCTGAAGATTCTTGACAGATTTGTTACAATACAACATCTCTTAAAGGCGAGAATGTGATTACATTGGACCTTACATGAGCCGACACTAGGTCGACGGATTGTGTTTGCTGGAATACCACTTGAGGAAAGCTGCTTTTACGAATTAGATATGTGTTGATCCCTGTAAGCACATGTAACTTTTTTTACTTTATTTTAATTATATTTCAATCTATTTTGTTGGGATAAATTATTCTATAATTATTATGTTTTATTTTTTATAATCCAACAAAGTGTTGACATACAAAAGAAGTATGTCGCGATAGACAAACCAGATTAACAAATATTATTTAGATAGGTCTATATCTATGTCATCCAATCATGATAATGCTGAAATTGTTTTTTTATTGCGCCTACAGCAGCAATAACTACTTTTAAAGTTAGCTGTTGCTGTTGTTTGTTTTTACAAGAGAGGATTTTACAGGTAAAATAACATATTCGGATACAGTACTCCAAACTGTTCAAATGTCTGCAGTGTGTAGTGATGTCTATGGTACTGTGCACTATAAAAAACCCTTGAAGTTATTCGATAAGAGTGGGGCATAGTCCAGACTTCAGGCTCCTTCTGTCGCCATATTGCCATGATTATGCTGAAAGCGACGTAAATCAATAATCGCACAACCCGTTGAATAAGAAGTGAAAACAAAATAAACTGGTATGAAAACTAGCTCAGGAAGAAAGGAAATAAACCGTTTAAGCAGTTAATAAATGCCCCCCCCCCCCTCGTTCAGTGGCTCAAAATCAAAACGAACGACCATATTTAGGCGGATATATTATATACAATGCAACGTTGAAGTCTGATTACGATTATCTATATATGTTATAGTCTCCAGAGCTTCCAATATCGCTCTGGTGTGCTGGGAACCAAATTAAAGGAGATTCACAATACATTACCACACCACAACACATACCACAATACATTCTTCATAGCTTACTGCTGCAAATGTGGCATTGGTCCAAGCGTCAGTTTTAACAATCTGCATTAACCTTTTCACTACCATACATGACGGAAATTTCCGTCGTCATTCGTCAATGAACGTAACCATAAAATGACACAAATTTTCGTCAAATATATACTACATTTATGTATTTTTCGTCATTTGAAGCTGGAAATTGCGTTAGCAATTCCAGCTTCAAATGACGAGAAATAGAACTCCTACACCAGTATATCTGGATCCTGGCATGCACCCCGGCCTGGAAGTCAAAGGGTTAAACACTCTTGTGTCTAGACAAAAACCTGGTGGAATGAACCTGTCCAACATTATATATTCTAAACCAAATATGAGTACTTGAATAGTTTATGTTGAAGATGATGATGATGGTATATTGTGATTAATGTGATGTAATGACCATCCATGTTATCCCTCTCAATTTATTATTTTCAAACGTTTTTGTCAACAGTGCTTATGCTCTTCTACATGCTCTTGTACACGCACTTTATTTCATAAAATCCTTTGTTAAAATATAACGTTAACTATTAAACAATATTCATGATAACATTAAGCTCTGCCTTTATGTTTCAGGATAATTTCGCGATGCTCAAAATCAAATGATTTGGGAAGTCGGAGTATTGTCCAGAAAAGAACCCCATTCTTATCACTATAAACTGCATGAATTATCAAGAAAACTTACAGCAATAACATAGTAGGTAGGCAATTGTGAAGAGTTTGTTTGATGTATTTAAAGGACTACTAAATCCACAGCAACCAGTAGAGATAACCCTTTCTTGGTATCGTATTCCCCAAGGAAACGCCACACGTATGTCGGTTTAACGCCACCGTGTGGACGAGATCTGATTAAAAAAATGGATCCCACTTCCATGTCCACTGTACGTTGGAGCAGAAATTTAAACAATAGTAACTGCTTAATTTTCAAGTAAGCAGATACTTTGGTTTGCCTTTTCATATCAGTCCAGACAATTAGTACCATTTTAATATTACAAATGCATTTTTCAGCTTAAGAAAAACCCGTCAATGTTACCGTTATTATATTGCAGATTGTCATTTAATTTATTATTTTTCTATTTTAATATTCTGATATTATACAAACATAAGTTGAAGAAGAACCAAAGAGTTTTATAGGATAGATACATCATATCATTATATTGTACAATAACAATAACTGTAATTATGTACACATTATCATATCAGGTATAGTGATTTATATTTACCAAAATAATGTCACTGACTCACCCTGTTTATTCATAGGCCTACCTCACTAGTAAAGACACTTTCTACCTTAGTTGTAATGCTTGGCAAACAGATTCCTATAAAGAATAGGCATATTTGTGTTTTTTACATATCTCGTCTACAAAATGTAAAATCCCAAAAGTCAAATGTATTTTCAGGCTACTACAATGTACTCTATAAAATTGTGTTTCTTGCAATGAAGAATAGTTTTTTCAGGATCTGAAAATGTCAACAGAGGTATAACCGAGTGTCTATTAGAGATGAGCATTAGTGAAATCGTGGTGCTCGGGAGCAGTGACTGTTATTAGACCCCGATCCAATTAGGCGACGACAAGGCAGCCAATCATGTAGGATTTACCAGAGCATGCCAAATCATAAGAGGAAAGCAGGGATAGACTCTTGTTCGGCGTTGGCCTTTGCTCCGGTAATAAGCAACAGGCGGAACATCTCAGATGCAGACAAGCCCGCCGTACCAGAACCAATCTTGTCGCCGAATCCCCCAGAATCAAACACCTGTCATGTAACGCCATCTAGCGTGAGCTACGACAAACAAACAGGCTACCCATCAGCCGTGCCTCTCATACCGGAAGTTGTCCTGCCAGCCGTCCAGTTCAAATATCTGACATAAAACTGGACAATGGCGGCGAGTGTTTGCCAAAGTAATGCCGCATTACATACAAAAGACACTCGTTATCTAGGACTAGTGAGAGGTTGTTTGATTTTGTCAAGAAATGTAATTGATTTTTAAATTAATGATATAATCCCTATATTATTTCCATTTGTAATCCGACATAAATCATTTACTCACTTGTTGCCTGTATTGTGGTCATTGGACCGGTTTCCGTATTCAAGTAATACATATTTTTCAGATGTTCGGCGACGGAAACGATACATTTTCCGGTATCATTATCATAATTGTACATTTTTCTTATCACACACGGAATTAAAACTGAGCATCAAATTACTGTAACAATGTATAGGCTATATTAAAAAAAAATCATTTGTTTGGTGAGCCACATAATGCTGTTAATACTATCAAAATATATTCGAAATGATCATCCAGTTACATAATGTTGGCTGAATTCTGGCCAGCATCAGAGTTATTTCTTTTGGAAGAATAAACAAAACAATCAGACTCAGACTCAGATGCATTTATTTGGACGTTAATATGAAAAAACATACAATTTTTTAGATGTACATGAACATAAAACAATATAAATGTAATACGACCAGGAGTCCCGTACTAAGACGCTTTTAGGTCGCTAGCGTACGGGCCACCCATGAAATTAACAAAGAAAACATGTAATTTTTTCTATAATAATTAGGCAGAAAATAATCAAATACTATGGTTTCCCGATAGGGCCATCTCGTCCTTTCGCAGTTTCGTTGTTTCGCACTTTCGATGTTTCGCACTTTCGTTGTTTTGCATCGCCCTTTCGCTGTTTCGCATCGCCCTTTCGCTGTTTCGCATCGCTCTTTCGCAGTTTCGTTGTTTCGCACTTTCGTTGTTTCGCACTTTCGTTGTTTCGTACTTTCGCAGTTTCGTACTTAAGTTGTTTCGCTCTTTCGTTGTTTCGCACTTTCGCAGTTTCGTACTTTCGTTGTTTCGCTCTTTCGTTGTCTCGCACTTTCGCAGTTTCGTTGTTTCGCACTTTCGTTGTTTCGTACTTTCGCAGTTTCGTACTTTCGTTGTTTCGCTCTTTTGCTGTTTCGCACTTTCGCCGTTTCGTTGTTTCGCACTTTCGCACTTTCGCAGTCTCGCACTTTCGCTGTTTCGTACTTACGCACTTTCGTTGTTTCGCTCTTTCGTTGTTTCGCAGTTTCGTTGTTTCGCACTTTCGCACTTTCGTTGTTTCTTACTTTCGCACTTTCGTTGTTTCGCACTTTCGCAGTTTCGCACTTTCGCTCTTTCGTTGTTTCGCACTTTCGCAGTTTCGTACTTTCGTTGTTTTGTACTTTCGCAGTTTCGCACTCTCGTTGTTTCGTACTTTCGCAGTTTCGCACTTTCGTTGTTTCGTACTTTCGCTGTTTCGCACTTTCGTTGTTTCGCACTTTCGCAGTTTCGCACTTTCGTTGTTTCGTAGTCTCTCAGTTTCGTTGTTTCGTACTTTCGCACTTTCGCTGTTTCGCTCTTTCGTTGTTTCGCACTTTCGCAGTTTCGTACTTTCGTTGTTTCGTACTTTCGCACTTTCGCACTTTCGTTGTTTCGTACTCTCGTTGTTTTGCAATTAATGGGCGAATTTATGCCGAGCGAAATTCAAAGATTCATAAGCTATAGCTTATGTGTGAGAGCATCTTAAGGTATATTAGAAGTTCACGTCAGAAACAATGCAAAGCTAAGGCAAAACGCGTAACAACATTTACAATATAGGTGGAAATTCAGTTTTCACTGACAAGCTAATCTTTCAGCCATTATTTTAAGACCATGCACATTTTAGTGATTAGATGTTGAGTAAATAATTACCTAGTTATTTATTTTTTTCCATTTTTTCATTTTTTTTCAAAAATGGCGAATACAAGCCTAAGTACCAATTGCGTGATGCTTAGAGGAGGGGGGGGGGGGGTTAAGTGATGAGTTACGGGATTTAGTCAAAATAGCGTTAAAAAGTGTTACAAAGGAGTTGTCAAAATCGTTAGTACGTAATTGTTGAACGGCCCACAAACACTAGCAGGCAAACTATCGTAAGTAACATGATGCAATTACGCTAGTTTACCTGGAAATAATCGTTTAGGCCTACTGCGCTGTCATATTTCAAGTGAATTCGTCCTGTGGCGAATTACTCTGTTCTCAGTAATGTTCCTGACGATAAAAATGGGCGCGGGCCCTAGGGTAGCGGTTAGCACCGCTGCCTTTCACGCCGATACCGGGTTCGTTCCCTGGTTCGTTTCCCTGTCTCGGGGGTTTGAAAAAAACAAAAATGTTTCTTCCCCATCCACTCGTATCTGGAGTGCAGTGTCATCTCATTCATCTCACCATCCTCATGAGGTTATCCTGGCCCAGTTTAGCCTATATGTGCACACAGGTGGCCTAAGGGACGCACCATTAGATATCTGGGGGGAGTGGGGGCTAGAGTTTTTGCTGCTTGCAAACTTTTTTTTTACCTCCGGCGAGAAAAAACTCTTTTTTTTGGCGATCAACCTAAGACAATTTTTTTTTTTATGTTTTGTCGAAGAAATTAAATATCTTTTTTTGTCGTATGCTTTCCCTATTATGTACGTTAACACTTGATGGTTTTTCTGGTCAACATATTTTTCATAAATTTCGACAACAAACTTTTTTTTCTGACTTCTGTGGCGACAATCTATTTATTTCAATTTTTTTCTAGGCCCCCCTCCCCGGATATCAAATGGTGCGTCCCTGAAATCCCATTCATTTCATGTTCATTTCCTGATGATATTCCGCAGACAGGCGTGAGATTTAGGGCGTAGCGACGCCTATATATGCTAATAATAATAACGTCTCGCTGGTGCAAGGGACGTCCCTCTCTATTAAACGACAGACGTCATATAAAGAGTAACAGATACACAATATATGTTTTCCGCGACAAAACCAGACACCTGTGAACTGATTATCAGACATAGTCGTTACCAGGGGCTGTATTCTCGTTCAAGTGACTGTTACCCGCATATGCTATTAAGCATTATTAGTCAAAAACACACAACATTGGCCCATAGCTGTTTCAATATTGACCAACGTTGACGACGTTCAAATAAAATTGAAGCAGCGTTGGACCGATGCACAACACATGTGATACAAAGAGGCGAGTGGAGCGGAAGGGAGGGGATGGGGAAAACAACGAAAGTGCGAAACAACGAAACTGCGAAAGTGCGAAACAACGAAAGTGCGAAACTGCGAAAGTGCGAAACAACGAAAGTGCGAAACTGCGAAACTGCGAAACAACGAAAGAGCGAAACAACGAAAGTGCGAAACAACGAAAGTGCGAAACTGCGAAAGTACGAAACAACGAAAATGCTAAACTGCGAAAGTACGAAGCAACGAAAGTACGAAACTGCAAAAGTGCAAAACAACGAAAGAGCGAAACAGCGAAATTGCGAAAGTACGAAACAACGAAACTGCGAGACTACGAAACAAAGAAAGAGCAAAACAACGAAAGTGCGAAACTGCGAAAGTGCGAAACAACGAAAGAGCGAAACAACGAAAGTGCAAAAGTACAAAACAACGAAACTGCGAGACCGCGAAACAACGAAAGTGCGAAACAACGAAAGAGCGAAAGTGCGAAACAACGAAAATGCGAAACAACGAAAGAGCGAAAGTGCGAAACAACGAAAGTACGAAACTGCGAAAGAGCGATGCGAAACAACGACGCTGGAAACAGCGAAAGAGCGATGCGAAAGAGCGAAGCGAAGCAACGGAACTGCGAAACAACGACACTGCGAAACAACAAAAGGGCGATGCGAAACTGCGACACTACGAAACAACGAAAGGGCGAAACTGCGAAAGGGCGATGCGAAAGAGCGAGATTTTAAAGAGATTTTAATTTTTGAAACAGCGAAACAGCGAAAGGGCGAGATGGCCCTATCCGGACACCATAAAATACAGTAGAAACAACAAAACATTTTCAGTACAATATAGTATCAGCATATAGTAGTCTACAGCAAAAACGTATGCAGACAAAGAACCACGGCTGGTTCGATGCTAGGCCGTTTCAATCAAAGGCCCAGCATCAAAACAACACCAGCACAATGTACTCCGGCTGCCACGGGATTTTATATATGTGCTATGCAAGAACTTTCCTATCAGACAAGTGACGCCAAACCAACGCTGGCTCACCGTTGGTCCACCATCTACGACGCTGGACCAACGCCACACCAAAATCGATTTAACGTCTCGTGTCCGCCGGGCACTCACATTTGAAAATATCGAGAGCAGATCCCCCGGCAAAACTCAAGACCACGACCCAAAGCGGCTCCACTGCTGGGCCACCGTTTAGGACGCCGGCCCAACAACAAAACAACATCGGTCTGCTGCCCGCATCCGGGCAATGCAGGCATCAGCAAGCAAAAACTCCTGACCCAATGTCTGCCCAAAAGTTGGTTAAAAAGTTACTGCCTTTCATTGCCCTTTGGCTTTACATGACATGGGCCTCGTTTTTTCGTACAAGTTACAATATATATCGTTGGCCTCGGATTGGTCAAGATAGCCATCTCGACCAATCCGAAGTCTACGATATATCGTAACTTGTACAATAATACCACCCTGGTGTGAGGGCAAAAGGCAGTTACTGATTTGTTTGCTTATTCTTACAAATCATAATGGTGCTGCTCCGGAATTGTAGTACATAACACAATATGCACGTTTAGTTCGTATTTTAACCCTTTAACCGCCAAATTATTCAACCTGAATTTTCACCAACTTGAAGTTGTGTCTCACTGACGCGATCCTCAACTTCAAGTGAGTGAAAATTATAAAGATTTGGCAAAATGGAGGTCAACTGTTTTCAAATATTGCTGATTTTATCTTTGTCACATCTTTAAAAGGTGGTACTTAATGTGCTAATAAAAAATAAAAACCCGAATATATGCGACACCGGCGGGTAAAGGGTTAATATGCATCCTGGCAAAAAGCAAAGACAAAACGAAATGGCAATCATCTAAATCAGTTTGAGGAGGGTTTTCTTGAAATTTGGTTTTCTTATCGCTAGAAAATGATAAAACATAATTATAGTACCAAGACACCGTCATGTAATCGCATTAATACTTTTTAATGCTTTGGCATAGCCAGAGCATATCACCATCGGAATGACTCCTTCACGTCGCAAGAAATTGTCGACAATGACTCTGTAAACTAGCTTCAGCCTCAATAGAATAGCTAGTGGCTTACAGAGAGTACCATCTTCGAAATATTTAACTCCCTTTGCGTTATATAGTGTCCTAACTGCTACTTTTGAATGTGTAGTGTAGATCGTGTTTGGATTTGACCATCGAAAATCTCTACATGGTTGCAATGACACTATAGTGATAGTCACGACTGTCAGGACTAAATGTATATTCAAAATTGTAATTACAACATTTCTTTTAATGTTTGGCCATTTTAGACATTCCATTAAGTCTCGCGTAGATTTGAAACATATATTCTGTTTGATGTATTCACACAAATTGATCATTTCTATTACAAAACACATCGAATGGCAGCACTAAAAGACATAAAAGATTCAAAAGGAAGTATAGAATTATATTGTTGACACTAGGTGGTAATTCTACGCATGCTCAGTTTGAGGTAATGCGTTTCATCGTGTCCCAGGAGGAGTGTACAAACACGCGGGTCGGAGAGGACGGTAGCCTCGGCCACTTCTCGCGAGAGAAGTGCCTGTCACCGGGATAAAATGAGATAAATGGGGCCGTCATCTCCGCTGTGTAAAAGCCTGTAGGGACGACTCGCATTAGCTAAATGACCGGCACGAACGCGGCTGTCGGAGAGAAGAACGTACACAATGGTGGCTAAATTCTGGCCAAAATCAGACCTTTTGTTTCAACTTTGAACCAATAGGTCATCTCATCGTCTCATGTTTTGTAAGACATGATCCCTGGTTGATTTATCTTTCATGAGGTCTGAATGTCACCGAAGTCTTCTTGCGACATCAACACACTTATTGTGCCACTTAAGTCGAAATGTATGCATGCAAAGACCGACAGCAGCAGCAGTGACTGCTTATTTTTCAAGAAATCGGTGCGTGCTGTTTGTTTTCGCATTGTTTCACCAAACAGTTGTTTTCTCATACAGATGCATCAGTCAATTCACCAGTGTGTTGCGGATTATTGCAGAAATAACGTTCCATAAATGAAAATAATATCTAGTATCCACAGCTCACCCACATCTCAGCATTATAAGTAAAACAAAATCATATACACTTTTTTATTAATTTTAGGCATTTAAAAACACAAAAAAAATGATATCGTCCTTTAATTTAAAACTGGGATATATTGTTTCTAACTTCAAGAGTCCAGCAAATAGTTGTATCGCTGCAGCATCTACCCCTAAAATGTAAATAAAAGAGTATCACCGTTTAACAACAATAAAGTCTCGGCCAATCAGAAGCCTACGATATATCGTAACTTGTACGAGAATACGGTCCCAGGACTATATATGCGATAACTCGTTCCTGATCCCCATGGTTTCCTGACTTGATATACAATAAACACAAATAAATACTTTACTACAGTGATAAGCTAAAATGCACCACCCCTCGAGATTGTGAAGCTTTCTGTGTTCACAAATGCGATTTAAACCTTGATAATTTAAATTATACAATAAACATATAAATACAACAAACTTAGCATAAAATGTACCACAGCGCACAGACAAAATGTATATATTAAGCAGTCAACGCTTGTGTTGAACAGTATTAGCGTCTTTGAGTCACTACAGTGTTGGATTCTCAGAAGACGCGCGACATTGTTTACTCCACTGCCATGAAAAGGCTAGAAAATATAAATTAACTTGCAAAGTAAGCAGTTACTGTTGCTTGTTTTTGGGTTGCAAAACAGTATTTTATGCGCGATATGATCGGTGGTGTTTTTCCTAGTTTGTCTTCAATTGCCCTTCCATCACTGCCAGGCCGGAGTTTGCCCTTAAAACACGTCAGACGCAAACTTCTTCAGATAATCTTATCTGTCGGATTATAGATTATAACCGTCACAACATTGCCATCCTCATGATGAAACATATTATCTCAGAAGAAAATCTGAGGAATACATTTTATCTGTTGGATTGTGAAAGTGAAACATTCAGAAATTTTTGCCTCGACGCCAATTTTGCTATGAGAACATAAAAACACAGATCAACCTTACCATTAGCATGATTAGTCTGAAAGGCTGAGCTATATATGTTTATTTCTCAAGTGGCAGAATCTCGCATTGCGTGCATGCCACGATCATAGAGGTAGAATGTCATGATATACAGCACACGGCGTTGTTTTTTCTACATACCGTATTTTTTCTGTTAAGATCGGCGGTGTTTTTCATTGAGAAAATTGGCATTTTATCACTGCCAGGCAAGGGGTGGGCATCAAAGACACGCCAGACTTCAAACAACCTCTCTTATCTCGGTGACTTATATGACCGTCTCAGGGCTGCCCGTTTCAGATAAAATATATTATCTCTGGCGATTATCAGTGTAATAGATCGTATCTACATGTTTTCTGAATCTAAGCGTTTGTATTATGGTCTACGAGAACAAAACAAAAAAACAACTGAATTTTCAAACAGAAATAATTGGAAATGGTAACAAATAATTCAAGAAAAAAATTACAATGATTAAGCGAAACAAACAGACAGGATTCCAAGAAAAAAACGGGTTTTTATTGGGATTATGGATAAACTTTAAACACACAACAATAAGTGAAAGGCGTAGCATCTTTCTTCAAATATCAACTCAGTTAAGGAATGGATAATATACGTACTTGATACATTAAAACAGAACAATAGAATAACTAAGCAAATTAGTGTAATACTAACTAAAAAAGCAAAAACCGGATATTATAATTCCCCAAATAAATTAAATTAGAACAATTAACACATCTTTAGAAGCCAGGCAAAAAAGCAGGACTACCGTCTTATCTGAGACCCATCATCGATATGTCACTATTGCATAAGATACTAGCTCGCATATAATACCAACAACACAAGCAACATACCAAACAGGACAAAGCACCACTGAACTTGTTTTGCAGTGACAACTACTCACTGAAATGGCAACATCAACACCCAACTACACTTTACACATTATGATGCTTGCTAAAAGTAGGGCGGGGGCCCTAGGATAGTGGTTAGCACCGTTGCCTTTCAAGCTAGAGTTCGGGGTTTGGTTCCCTGTCTCGGCGGTTTGAAAGAAACAAAAAATGTTTCTTCCCCATCCACGTGTGAAACTCAGTTATGTGGGGGGCCTCTGTGACCAAGAGGTAGCGTGTTCGGCCTCAGACCGCCTGTGTCTGGAGGAAAGTGTCATCTCATTCATCTTACCATCCTCAGGAGGTTGCCCAGTTTAGTCTATATGTGCACAAAGGTGACCTAAAGCCTGATTCATTTCATTACATTTGATATAAGTAAAGCTTTTGATACAGTAAACAAAAACACCTTTTACCATCCTTTCAGATCAAGATGAATAACGTCAAGAAAAGTATAACTGAATATGTAAAACCCAAAGTAACATTGAATAAATTGGACGATAAAATTACCACAGATGCAGGAGTACCACAGCGTGACTACATGTCTGAACTACTTTCCAGCCTATATAATGCACAAGCCTTAGAACCTAAACCTAAAAACTAAAAGCTAACCTACTCGAAATTTACCGTTGTAATTGAAAAAAATATCAAATATTTATAACTGTCGGTATTGGCCAGCTTGATGTGTTTCTTTAAAAAGGTATACACTTGAGATTTTTTGTAGAGAGTTTTCAGTTTTCACAATATGCCACCACGTTGTGATATTTCAAAAACACTGCAACTTTATTGTCATCAAAAAACTATGTTGCCAGTTTCTGAATATAATTTAAACCGCCACATTTTAATGACAATTTTTTTTTAGATCAGTGAGATATATTGAAAATAAAACCGGGTAATATGTCCCCTTGTGTAACCTCTACTTGACATGGGAATAATGTGGAAGCTGATTCATTATTTGAAACACACGATTTTGCATTTAAATATAGGTTATTTTTCACTCTAAATAGATTAGGGCGTTTGAGTTTAATCAGTAACTGTACCGTTTGTATCTTACATATATATTGAATAAGCATTTCTTTCTTAAAGGTGTGTTTGAATTCAATCTGCAGGTATACGATATGTATCTTACATATAAATTTGAGGAACCCTGCTTTAGAAAAAGGGGTGTTTGAATTCAATCAGTTAATGTACCGTCTATGTATTAAATAAGCACTTATTTGTAAAAAAGGATGATTGAATTCAATCTTTAGTTTGATGAGCGGTGTCCCTCATATATAAAAATAAGCACTGCTTTCAAAAGCTGTATGTTTGATCAAAACCTTTATATAAAGTTCTTTGTTTGATCAAGGAATCCATAGATTCCTTGGTTGGATAAAAAAATATTGAATTAGCACTTCTTTATGAAAGGTGTGTGTTTGAATTTAATATGCAGGTATACGATCTGCATCTTACATATAAATTTGAAAAACCCTGCTTTCGAAAAGTGGGTGTTTGAATT
This sequence comes from Flabesymbios commensalis, assembly GCA_964017125.1. Lineage (NCBI taxonomy): Eukaryota > Metazoa > Annelida > Polychaeta > Terebellida > Flabelligeridae > Flabesymbios > Flabesymbios commensalis. The sequence continues at coordinate 85,806,374 of OZ024904.1, read as the reverse complement.
CAATCAGTAACTGTACTGTTTGTATCTCACATATATATTGAATAAGCACTACTTTCTGAAAGGTGTTAGTTTGAATTCAATCTGCAGGTATACGATATGAATCTTATACATATATATATATATATTTGAGAAACCCTGCTTCCGAAAATGGGTGTTTGAATTCAATCAGTGAATGTATCTTACATATATATTGAATAAGCAATTATTTCTAAAAGCTGTGTGTTTGGATTCAATATGCAGGTATACGATATGTATCTTACATATATATTTGAGAAACCCTGCTTTCGAAAAAGGGGTGTTTGAATTGAATCAGTACCTGTACCGTCTATACATTGAATAGGCCCTATTTTTAAAGGAGAATAATTATATTTAATCTTTAGTTTGATGATTGGTGTCCCTCATATATAATGAATAAGCACTGCTTTCGAAATGTGTGTGATATGTAACTTACATATAAAATTGCGAAACTCTGCTTTTGAAAAAGGTGTGTTTGAATTCAATCAGTAACTATACCATCCACACATTGAATAAGCACTCCTATCTGAAAGGTGTGGGTTTGATTTCAATATGCAGGTATACGATGTTTATCTTACATATATATTTTAAAAACCCTGCTTTCGAAAAGTGAGTGGTTGAATTCAATCAGTAATTGTACCGTCTATATATTAAGTAAACCCTTATTTTTAAAAGAGTATAATTGAACTCAATATTTAGTTTGATGATTGGTGTCCTTAATATATAATTAATGAGCACTGCTTTCGAAAGGTGTGCGATATATAACTTACATATAAATTTGTGAAACTCTGCTTTTAAAAAAGGTAAGTTTAAATTCAATCAGTAACTATACCATCCACATATTGAATAAGCACTCCTATCTGAAAGGTGTGTGTTTGATTTCAATATGCAGGTATACGATATGAATCTTTTACATATATTTATTTCAGAAACCCTGCATTCGAAAAGTGGGTGTTTGAATTCAATCAGTAGATGTACCGTCTGTGTCTTAAATATATATTGAATAAGCAATACTTTCTGAAAGGTGTGTGTTTTAATTCAATAAGCAGATATACGATATGTATCTTACATATATATTTGAGAAACCCTGTTTTTGAAAAAGGGGTGTTTGAATTTAATCAGTATCTGTACCGTCTATACATTGCATAAACACTTATTTTTAAAGGAGTATAATTTAATTTAATCTTTAGTTAGATGATTGGTGGCCCTCATATATAATGAATAAGCACTGCTTTCAAAAGGTGTGCGATATGTAACTTACATATACATTTGAGAAACTCTGCTTTTAAAAAAGGTAAGTTTAAATTCAATCAGTAACTATACCATCCACATATTGAATAAGCACTCCTATCTGAAAGGTGTGTGTTGATATTAATCTGCAGGTTTACGATGTGTATCTTACATATATATTTGAGAAACGTTGCTTTCGAAAAAGGGGTGTTTGAATTCAATCAGTTAATGTACCGTCTATATATTAAATAAGCACTTAGTTTTAAAGGAGGATGATTGAATTCAATTTTTAGTTTGATGAGTGGTGTCCTCATATATAAAAATAAGCACTTTTTTCAAAAGGTGTATGTTTGATCAATAACCAAATATAAAGTTCTTGGTTTGATCAAGGAATTTTTATATCCCTTGGTTGGATAAAAAATATTGAATTAGCACTTCTTTATGAAAGGTGTGTGTTTGAATTCAATCTGCAGGTATACGATTTGCATCTTATATATATATTTTTAAAACCCTGTTTTCAAAAAGTGAGTGGTTGAATTCAATCGGTAACTGTAATGCCTCTATATTAAATAAACACTGATTTTTAAAAGGAGTATAATTGAATTCAATATTTAGTTTGATGATTGGTGTCTCTCGTATATAATAAAAAAACACTGCTTTCGAAAGGTGTGCGATATATAACTCACATATAAATTTGAGAAACTCTGATTTAAAAAAAGGTGTGTTTAAATTCAATCAGTAACTATACCATTCACATATTGAATAAGCACTCCTATCTGAAAGGTATGTGTTTGATTTCAATCTGCAGGTATACGATGTGTATCTTACATGTTTATTTGATAAACCCTGCTTTCGAAAAAGGGGTGTTTAAATTCAGTCAGTTAATGTACCGTCTGTATATTAAATAAGCACTTCTTTTCAGAGGAGGTTGATTTAATTGAATCCTTAGTTTGAAGAGTGGTGTTCCTCATATATAAAAATAAGCACTGCTTTCAAGAGGTGTATGTTTGATCAAGAACTTTACATAAAGTTCTTGGTTTGATCAAGAAATCAATATATTTCTTGGTTGGATAAAAAAATATTGAATTAGCACTTCTTTATGAAAGGTGTGTATTTGAATTCAATCTGCAGGTTTACGATCTGCATCTTATATATATATTTTGAAAACCATGCTTTCGAAAAGTGAGTGGTTGAATTCAATCAGTAACTGTACTGTCTATATATTAAATAAACACTTTTTTTTAAAAGGAGTATAATTGAATTTAATATTTAGTTTGATGATTGGTGTCCCTCGTATATAATACATAAGCACTGCTTTCGAAAGGTGTGCGATATATAACTTACATATAAATTTGAGAAACTCTGCTTTTAAAAAAAGTGTGTTTAAATTCAATCAGTAACTAAACCATTCACATATTGAATAAACACTTCTTTCTGAAAGGTGTGTGTTTGAATCTGCAGGGATTCGATATGAATTTTACATATTCATTTGAGAAACTCTGCTTTCGAAAAAAGGGGTGTTTAATTCGATCAGTTAATGTACCGTCTATATATTAAATAAGCACTTATTTTTAAAGGAGGATGATTATATTCAGTTTTTAGTTTGATGAGTGGTGTCCCGCATATATAAAAATAAGCACTTCTTTCAAAAGGTGTATGTTTGATCAAGAACTTTATATACAGTTCTTAGTTTGATCAAAGAATCTATAGATTACTTGATTGGATAAAAAAATATTGAATTAGCACTTCTTTATGAAAACCCTGCTTTCGAAAAGTGCGTGTTTGAATTCAATCAGTAACAGTACTGTTTGTATCTTACATATATATTGAATAAGTACTTTTTTCTGAGAGTTGTGTGTTTGAATTCAATCTGCAGGTATACGATATGAATCTCATCCATATATATATTTGAGAAACCCTGCTTTGAAAAGTGGGTGTTTGAATTCACTCAGTAGATGTACCGTCTGTGTCTTACATATATATTGAATATATACAATATAAACATAGAGCTATACTTACAGATCATATAGCAACAGATTGAAATAAAAAACACTGAGCTTAAAAGTGTGTACGTTTGAATTCAATCTGTAGCTATACGATATGTATATCAAATATATCTTTATTAAACAATGTTTCCTGAAAGTGTGTGTTTGATTTCAATAGGTAAATGTGCGAGCTGTATATTAAATATAAAGGTATAGAATAAGCACTTATTTCTAAAGGTGCATGTTTGAATTCAATCTGTGAATATGCGATTTAAATCTTACATATGTATTTCATAAGCATTGTTTTCGAAACGTCTTCGTTTGAGTTTAATCAGCACATTTTTTATCTGTATTTTACTTATTATGACGAATAAGCAATTCTTTGAAAAGGTGTGGGTTTAAATGCAATCTGTAGCTATATGTAAAGGTGTATGTACGAAAGTAATCAGTAGATTTACGATATGTATCATACATATATAATTATTCAGCACTGCTGGTGTGTGTTTTAATTCAATCTGTTGCTATAGAAAATAATACGATCTGTATTTTACATAATTATATATTGAATAAACATGTATTTCTAAAGGTGTGTGTTTGAATTCAATCTGTAGAGTTTAGATCTGTACCTGACATATCATTAAGAAACAATGATTCTAAAGGTATGTTTGTTCAATGTAATCAGTATATTTTTAATAAACCCATGCGATAGAAAATGTTATTTTTTCGTGTTTAGCTTATGTGTAAAATTTATGGAATATAAAGTTACACGACTCCGATGGTTTGCTTTTAATCAGGCACAAAGACTCATTTACAGCGTCTGGCATAATGCATGCGTTGAATGAATACACTGCATTTGGCAAGTTTGAGGACCATCTTTTGGTTTATTTCAATGAATACATCAAAGTATTATGATGTTGTTTATCCGTGCCACATTTCGTTGCACCTACCAGTAAAATATTCCCAACTGCACACGTTTTTGAAAAGATACTTCATTGTAAACATCCTTGTGGGGATGCAAGGCCAAATGATCATGATCAGAGTCTAAGTTAATTGAGCAGATGTGAGTTCGTTATTACAGACTTATCATGCTAATTGCTGAAACAACCTGTGCAACAGTGGATGCGATCAACCATATATAGCGTAAACAATAATTGCCGTGCTCGAGGTGATAAGATATAGTTACTGGTAACATGGATTTAACCTCTCTCTGTATGTTGAGCAGTTCAACCATGTCCTAGCTGGTGTATTGTATTGAAGACATATATTTCATTATATTGGTCAAAATATTTTTTCTTATGTTGGTTTGATTAAATTCAATTGGGTATTTTTCTTGTGAGCAGCACATGCATCATATTGCTTTGATACTTCAGTTCGTTTATTTTAAAGTATTTTTTTCGTGAAAACTGATTAAAAGTGATGCAAACATCAACAACAAAATTCGATTTCCAATAATCCCTCTAAATTGACTGATACTAAGATCGTCAATTTGTATGATAACCTCTTATTTACTTGACACGCAATAAGTTTCTGCACACAACGACACTCTATTTGCACTTTCAACCTTGAAACGACATTGCATAATCAACAAAACAAACATATAATATTTTGGCTTAGTATTCCAAAATAAATCAGTTAACATTTTAAGTGTAACTAGATCTCAAGCCTGTTCGGGACTAATTATTTCGAGTGTGTTAATAATTAATTTCATGTCAGTTAAATGTGCTAACAGTGTCCTTAAGCAGCTGATGATTTTAGTGCCACGGTGATTATTTCGGGTCAATTTTTACCCTTTACCTTTATAGAATGGTTTTATAATGCCAATGCTACATTCTTCTGGAATAATGCTACACTTCAAGTTTCCATATTGGCTTGCGTCTTCCTGATCTTTCATTAATAGTAGACTTCTGACTTTAGTCAGGTCAATATATGGAGCAAAAACCCTCAACCCCCCCAAAAATTGCTACAAAAGGTTTTTCAACTGATTCCAGTAGGGTTTGGTGCACTTTATAACATACTAAAAGTTTACCGAAGTCGGACCCCCGGAAAATCGTTTTTTTCAAGATGGCGTCCAAGATGGCCGCCAAAACATATTAATGGTCATAACTATGTAACTATCAACTCAATTTTAATATTCTTGATGTCTATACCCAGGTTTTTGGGAGCAAGGAACAAGTTAAAACCATTAAAAATTAAAAAGGGGACATTATTCAATAGATTGACTGAGTATTTTCAATATATTGACAAGAAAAAATTGTTCACTCGGATCTAACTTGAATAACTAATTATCATCTTTCTCTTTTTCAGACTTGATTCAACAATGAGTGCAGGCACAGCCAGTCAAGCTTTTTGTCCAATCTGCAAGGAGGATATCCAGGACTCAAGTGATAACTGGGTTGCAGTTCAATGGAAGGGGGCGAAGGGAATCAATGAAGCCAGTGTAAAGCGGAAGGACGATCTTGTAGTTGCAACCAACACTAAGGTGCATAAAAGCTGTCGTCAACAGTACATAAATGATAAAAACATTAAAAGCCATCTTGCAAAGAAAAGTAGTGTTTCTGTGCCAGCAAAGACAACCACAAGGCAATCAAGTGGAGGTTTTGACAGTGAAAATGATTGCATATTTTGTGGATGTGAAATTGACCTGGACAAGGGACACTTTAGCTGGGTACGGACTGACAAATTTGTGGAGACAATTTTAGAAGTCTGTGAATTCCGCTCAGATCATTGGAGACTTACTGTAAAAGATCGTATTGAATACTATTTACGAGATTTACATGCAGCAGATGGACTTTATCATCATTCTTGTAGTGGAAATTTCCGGTCTTTTAAGTCTGTGCCAATAGTGTTCCAGGATGCCCCCGATGCAAAGCGCAGAAAGTCTGGTCGTCCTAAAGATGAGGATAAGCATGAAGCCTTTCAGAAAATGTGTGCTTACCTAGAACTGAACAATAAGGAACAACTAACTGTTACATCTTTGAGACTCATAATGAAAGGTTATCTTTGCAATCCAGATTCAGAAGCTTATGACAATTACAGTTTGAAAAAACATCTGAAAGAACACTTTAAGGACTCAATTCATTTTTGTGAAGGAGAAGGCTTGGAAAATATTGTTACGATGAGAGAACAAACATCAGAGATTATGAGATCATACTACAAGCAAAAGTGTCAGGAAGGCGACGAAGAGTCCCAAAAACGCGCTATTATTGAAACTGCTGCTAGATTAATCAGAAGTGACATAAAATCTCAGGTTTCTACGGTGACAAATCAGTATCCAAGTAGTGATGATTTAAAACTTGAATCATCCCTATCGTTTATTCCGACTAGTCTGCGGACAGCACTGGAAACATTGTTCGTTGGGAAATATACAAGACGCAAGGTTGCGGCAGTTGGTCATGCCATTATTCAGGCAGTTCGCCCACGAGCTGTTATTGCACCACTACAAATAGGACATGCTGTGAAAATCCATCATCTATATCGTTCGAAGATCATTGTGGATACTCTTCGTAAAATGGGATTCTGTTCATCGTACACGGAAGTGATCAGATTTGAAAAAAATGCAGCAGATTGTGTGGAACCTGATGTCCTAGGTGGTGATGTAGATTTGCTGGATATGTCTGTCCTCTTTGCTGCTGATATAGTGGATCACAACATCATCACTATTGACGGCAAAGGGACATTTCACGGAATGGGTGTCATTGCCGCTGTCACCCCTGGACAAACCATCTTATTCCGCGAAGACAGATCTCAGAGCTGAAAACTGAAAACAAAACGAAAATTCCTATCTTGGAGTACAGGTTTACAAAGCATGCTTGTCATGAGGTAGTCTTCGAGGACCTCCCGATATTTTTTGACAGTGACAACAGGATCGATATTATGTGGGAAGTCTCCCTTGGCTTCAAAGAGGCAACACCGAATTGGCAGGGGATGATGCATATATTGCATCAGGGGAGCCAACATCCTGGACAGTCATCAGTCAAATTCTTGCCTATGATCAATATGTATTCTGGAGACAAATCGTGCATTGTGTCTACATTAGACTTTATTTGCAACCTTGCCACGAAGCACAATCTTCCCACCATTGTAACTTTTGACCAGCCCTCGTATTGGAAGGCTGCTGAAATCATCATTGATGCACCACAAAATAGTCACTTGAAAGGTATTGTTCTGATGTTGGGGTGTTTCCATACACTCATGAACTTGCTGGGAGCCATAGGAACTCTCATGGAAGGGACCGGTCTCAAAAACATACTTGAGACTGTCTATGGAGAAAATGCAGTTGTGTATATGATGACGGGGAAAGCTGTTCATAGGGCTTTGCGCGGCCATCTTCTTGTTGACAAGTGCCTATATGGTCTCACCACCCCAAATGCCAGTCCCATTGAAACACATGTAAACTGCCTCAATTCCGCAGGCCGATTTCACCATTTTTCACCCTATTAGATATTTAGTGTGACATATCAGGATAAAGCTTGAGATGTCCTTGTTCGAAAACAGGCCCGCTATGGGTATGGTTACCAGACAGATTTTGAGCTACGCCCCCTAGAGTGTAAAAAAGTCAATACTGTTAAAATTGGGCTATAATCCGTGCTCTCTTTCACAGAACAGACACACATCATTTTAACCCACTGTATCCCTGCGAGGTTATCATGAAACAGTTATATATGATATCCTTGACAAAGAGGATAACGTGGGCTTATTAAATATTCACAAAATTACTACTTCTTTGTATTTTATTTTGTTTCAATAGAGGTTGGAACAGCCGCATTAAAAATATTTTGTGTGATGATTCCATCATTAGTAGACACCTCCCTGGATTTCGGCTTATTTAGGGTGGTGAGACCATATGTAGAGATATAATTTTCTTTGATTATTTTATTTCGGCCTGGTATGATGCTTGAAGGTGTTCTGAACAATATAGTTTTTGAATTAGGCAAATATATTGAAAACTGTTGCCCTCGGAGCCCTTTGAATAATTATTGATATCATGAAAATCGGCCTGGTTTCCTTGAAAGTCGCATTGAATAAAACAGTTAAATGAAGTGGCTATTCCCGCCTCTATTTCGTCACACAAAGTCGTCATGGTTACCTTGTATTTCGAAAATTGTTGTTGAAATATGCCACACATATTAGAATGGACTGCTATTAGTGGCATCCATACTTAAATTCAGTATTTTTTATTTTTATTTGGGCCCATATGACAATCAAACTACCAACCAGGCATTTCATCTATGACTTATATCACCAAAACACGGCCTCTTCTGGTCTTTTCTAGACATGGTTATCACATTTATTCACCAATTATATACTTTCTAATCAAAACTATTACACTTAGATTGTTACAGCGATAGTAAAACTCAATAAAATATAGATATCAAGCTGCAGATTTTTTATCAAGCAGCTGGAATATGTCAAGAAAGGACCAGAACATGCAAACCCCTTGTGTCTACTGATGGTCTCACCACCCCAAATGCCAGTCCCATTGAAACACATGTAAACTGCCTCAATTCCGCAGGCCGATTTCACCATTTTTCACCCTATTAGATATTTAGTGTGACATATCAGGATAAAGCTTGAGATGTCCTTGTTCGAAAACAGGCCCGCTATGGGTATGGTTACCAGACAGATTTTGAGCTACGCCCCCTAGAGTGTAAAAAAGTCAATACTGTTAAAATTGGGCTATAATCCGTGCTCTCTTTCACAGAACAGACACACATCATTTTAACCCACTGTATCCCTGCGAGGTTATCATGAAACAGTTATATATGATATCCTTGACAAAGAAGATAACGTGGGCTTATTAAATATTCACAAAATTACTACTTCTTTGTATTTTATTTTGTTTCAATAGAGGTTGGAACAGCCGCATTAAAAATATTTTGTGTGATGATTCCATCATTAGTAGACACCTCCCTGGATTTCGGCTTATTTAGGGTGGTGAGACCATATGTAGAGATATAATTTTCTTTGATTATTTTATTTCGGCCTGGTATGATGCTTGAAGGTGTTCTGAACAATATAGTTTTTGAATTAGGCAAATATATTGAAAACTGTTGCCCTCGGAGCCCTTTGAATAATTATTGATATCATGAAAATCGGCCTGGTTTCCTTGAAAGTCGCATTGAATAAAACAGTTAAATGAAGTGGCTATTCCCGCCTCTATTTCGTCACACAAAGTCGTCATGGTTACCTTGTATTTCGAAAATTGTTGTTGAAATATGCCACACATATTAGAATGGACTGCTATTAGTAGCATCCATACTTAAATTCAGTATTTTTTATTTTTATTTGGGCCCATATGACAATCAAACTACCAACCAGGCATTTCATCTATGACTTATATCACCAAAACACGGCCTCTTCTGGTCTTTTCTAGACATGGTTATCACATTTATTCACCAATTATATACTTTCTAATCAAAACTATTACACTTAGATTGTTACAGCGATAGTAAAACTCAATAAAATATAGATATCAAGCTGCAGATTTTTTATCAAGCAGCTGGAATATGTCAAGAAAGGACCAGAACATGCAAACCCCTTGTGTCTACTGATGGTCTCACCACCCCAAATGCCAGTCCCATTGAAACACATGTAAACTGCCTCAATTCCGCAGGCCGATTTCACCATTTTTCACCCTATTAGATATTTAGTGTGACATATCAGGATAAAGCTTGAGATGTCCTTGTTCGAAAACAGGCCCGCTATGGGTATGGTTACCAGACAGATTTTGAGCTACGCCCCCTAGAGTGTAAAAAAGTCAATACTGTTAAAATTGGGCTATAATCCGTGCTCTCTTTCACAGAACAGACACACATCATTTTAACCCACTGTATCCCTGCGAGGTTATCATGAAACAGTTATATATGATATCCTTGACAAAGAAGATAACGTGGGCTTATTAAATATTCACAAAATTACTACTTCTTTGTATTTTATTTTGTTTCAATAGAGGTTGGAACAGCCGCATTAAAAATATTTTGTGTGATGATTCCATCATTAGTAGACACCTCCCTGGATTTCGGCTTATTTAGGGTGGTGAGACCATATAGCCACCTTATAACGGAAATGGTCAAGGACGACCCCGAGATTGAGAAACTGCTGGATCAAGCCAAGGAATTGTACTCTTCCCTTCTTAATAGAGAGAATACTCTTACATATGATGCTTGTTCTGAGGCTTTGATCAAACTCGATACAGTAATGGAGAAGACGAAATCTAAACTTGCTCAGACCTCAAAGACCAGCCAGTTGTGGGTGAATTATCAGCGTATGGTTGGCATGGTCAGAATGTTGATCAAGGCGGATCGTACAGGAGCCTGGTTGATGCATTTGCAGGCAGTGTCTGATTGCCTAACTGTCTTTGCTGCAGCTGGACACTTCAATTACCTGCGATCCGCTCATTACTACCTGCAGCAAATGAAGAACCTGGAGGAAAAACACCCAGATGTTTATCAAAAGTTTCTCGATGGGTTTCAAGTTATTCGCAGGAGCAATCAGTGCTGGGCGGGGCTTAGTAGTGATCTTGTCATCGAACAAACTCTGATGAGGTCTCTGAAGAGCACTGGTGGGCTAACTCGTGGCAGTGGGATGACCAAGGACATGCGAAACCTCTGGACTTTATCTGCACCTGCAACATCTGAGTACAACATTGCAATGCAGGATTTCACAAACCTAACCTATAATACAAGTGCACAACACAAAGACTCAACTAAAGCACGCATCAAAAAAGATGCATCTGATCTCGAGAAAATTTGGACAAAGCTTGAAGCCTGCTCACCCTTCACATCTGATCCTACTCTGAGAAACATTGTCAACGGCATAGTGACAGGGCCAGATGTGAATGTACAGGACTTTGAATCGGTTGGGAACAAAATCATTGAAGATATACTCGGAAAGTCTGCGTTTACTTACAAATTCAAGCGTAAAGAAAGAGCCCGAACACTTCTCAGCTGTGAAGATTGTTCCTGATCGTACCATTGATCCTGCCCTTCTCTTCCAGCGTTTCCTTCTTGTTTCAAGGTCAGGAGATCTTTCCCTTGAAGCGGTTTTAACATATGAACTTAGCCCCTACCCTCCAGCTTTCTTTGAGACCAGGAACATCCTTCGTAAAGCAGACAAACCTCAGCTTGCTCAGGCAATTCGAGACTATGTGGCGAATTCATCAAGTAATGCTGTGATGAACTCTATTCCCGAAACAGATTGCTACGTGCTTGATGGTGGCTCTTTGATCCATCGTTTACCATGGAAGAAAGGTGACTCATATAGTACGATAGCTGAGTCGTATGCAGACTTCACTGTGAGACATTATGGACAAGCGAGAGTGGTTTTCGATGGCTATGGTGAAGGTCCCTCGATAAAAGACAATACACATCAGAGACGAGGAAAAAACCTACACCCTATTGTTAGTTTCACTGCAGAAACAGAGTTTTCTGGCAAAAAGGAGGACTTTTTGTCTCGTGACCAAAACAAGGCAGATATAATTTCTCTCATCAGTGCGGCACTAACTAAAAGGGGATGCCATGTTACTCAGTCACCAGGGGATGCGGACGTTGATATTGTTAAGGCAGCTGTTGAAAGATCGCATCATTGCACCACAACGTTGGTCGGTGAAGATACGGATTTGCTGATCTTGCTCCTCCATTATCGCAGAACAGACAATGAGGTCATTTATTTCCGTTCTGATGCAAACAAGCAGTTAAAAGAACGCAAAGTGTATAATATTACCTTGTTGAAAGAAACTTTAGGAAAGATTTGTGCGATGAGTTGCTCCTTATACATGCCTACTCAGGATGTGATTCTACTTCGAGGATTTTTGGCATTGGTAGAAAGTCAGCATTCCAGAAATTAGTCAAATTTGATCCTGTCACGAAGTCCTGTGCTAGTGCATTCATCCTTCCAAACAAATCTCAAGAGGACATAATATTATCATATCTTGGAGAAAACCTGATGGTTGATCTATTTGGTGGCAAATCTAATGAAACGCTATCATCACTGCGCCATGTCATTTTTACCAAAAAAGTGGCCAATGCTCAAGCTTTTGTCACTTCCGACCGGCTTCCCCCAACATCACCTGCAACAAGATTCCATAGCCAACGTGTTTACTTTCAAATTATGGTGTGGATGGGGATTGCAAATGAAATGAACCCGACTGAATGGGGATGGAAACAGGAAAACGATCAGTTAATTTCAATTATGACCGAAAACAATGCTGCACCTGAGGAACTCTTGAAAATTATTCATTGCAACTGTTCTCGGGGATGCAAATCCTCTCGATGTGGCTGTAGACGCTATGGACTCCCCTGCACTGCTGCATGTGGCCCTTGCCAAACTGAAAACTGTGACAATCCAAACAACACTCAATAGGTCGAATCTGAGGAGGATGATGATGATACTCAAAACTGAATGTTATGAAACTTTTTCATTTGTGTTTGTGCATATTTTTAAAATGATTTAACATCTCAGTGATATCAATAAACCTGAATTTTAGTAATATCTGATTTTGTGTGTTATATAAAAGACCAACATCATTTCTTATGATCTCAACATGGATATAGACATCAAAATCATTAAATTCGAGCTGATAGTTACCTAGTTATGATCATTAAGAGGTTTTGGCGGCCATCTTGGGCGCCATCTTGAAAAAATCATTTTTCCGGGATGGTAAACTTTTAGTATGTTATAAAGTACACTTACCCCTACTGGAATCAGTTGAGAAACCTTTTGTAGCATTTTTTGGGGGGTGAAACTGTATTTTGACCTGAATACTTGTACTATGAAAAGAAAAGCACAATTCAGTAGAACAGTGTGTATTAGAAAATAATTTCTTCAGCATCATCATTAAGAAATCAGGGGTGGAAATTGCATAATCAAATAAACTAAGGTTTTTACAAGTTAACATGCCCACATCTCTGTCCAGGCCATTTATTTATAGTGTAAAAGAGCTAAATTCTACATTGCCATGATTATCAATGTGAATACACATTTTTATCGAAACAATGGAAACATTGCTAGGACGGCACGTGAAGTGGGCCTACATTTCAAAAAAAATGGAATATGTACTGATTACACTAAATTGTTAAACAATAGTAATACATTTTCAGCTTCTTATTTTAACCTTATAACTTCGTAGAAATAATTGTGTCATCGACAAACAACATCTGCTGTAATCCATGTTAAAACTGTGTACTTCTGTAAGGTACACATACATTTAGTTCTAATCTATATGAACCTGCGAATTTCAAAAGAAAATATCATTATGTATAATTATAGCACAGCGTGACTGTATATTAGATACACACAATGGTTGAAATCAAGAGACCCTCCCATAATTGGTACATGCATGCGTAGTAAAGACGTGAAGCTATTCCAATGTTGTTTTAACCCTTACGGTTAATTAAATTTTGACTGGCCAAGTTATTTTATTTTTCACTCACCTGAAATTGTGCCTCGCTGCCCTGATCCACAACTTCAAGTGGATGATAATTGTTCATATTTGTTTACTTTGAGACCAAAATATTTGCAAATCATGATGTTTAAACACTTATACTTTTCGTAGCAACAGTGTTTTCATCGGTTAATAAAGTAGATTAAAAGTCGTGCCTATAGCTCTCAAATGGTTAATGTATGCTCGACGTCTGTCGCTTGCAGGGTGATATTCAATAGGTCTACATTCTTCTGTAATGTTTTCAACAAGTTGCCGATAAGAATACCAACGACACATATATGACATAGTATCTTTGGGCTCTGCTCATATGCAATGGCCATATGTATCGTTTTCACACAGTCTAAATGAGGCTCGCAAAGGATCACTTCATGGTCTCAGTAATAACGTCAACTGTTCGGCTCATATTATATATTAAAGGGACCCCGTGGGATGACATCAATTTTGGGTTTAAATTTTGTAATGAAGTAGTGTATACCACATATCATTATTGCAATTTCCTCAAAAAATTTAGTTTTTTTAAAACATTTCCAAACAATAATTTTAAGAATCCATTAATAACCTGAAAATCGGTGCTGTAGGAGTACCCCCCCCCCCCCGATCATCGCGTTTCCAGCTATTGATGTGATCAGGTGGTTACTTTCATCATGCCGGCTGCGATGGTGGGCCATCTTGTTTACATGACAATATACGTCTTGGAAATAGAACTAGTTTAGTCTTTTCAGTGCTTTAACTTTGTTTTATTATTATTATTATTATCATTTAAGATCAGTAGGCTATATAGCTTGATATAAATTATATTATCAAAATTGACAAAATTGAAAAATTCTCATCCCACGGGGTCCCTTTAATAGGCAGTTATCTTCGACTTTACTCCTCCGACACATGCGTTTCGATGCCAAACTGTGTGCCATTTCACTGCATACAATGATGGTTTTGTTTTATGGACTTTTTTCCTCAGCTTCAGATATGATATGATATGATATGATAATTAGCTATTATTACGCTTTCAAATTTGACAGCTGACCCCAGGTATGTTCTCGAGACGCCATGTTGTCGGTATACTTAAGCCACACTGGTATGCACGCTACATAGGCAGGGGTTCGCACCATACACGAGCACGCATGGCCGGGTGTGTAACTTCACACACTGATACATACACAAAATGATAGGGGGTCGCACTGTACAAGGACCCGCGTGGCACGGGGTGAAGCTACATGAAATTTCAAAATATCTGTTGGTGTAAAGCGCTCACGCCAAAGTAGAGGCACCAGCAAAGTCGAAAGATTCATATCCCAGGGATTACTGTTGATTACATGTAAATGATTGGTCGCTCATCATCCGTTTATGGTGACAACCATCATGCAGTTGAACCCAGTTTGAACTAGCCAAGGTAGTCATGATAATAATAAAGTCAGATTTATAAAGCAAAGTACGCCAAATTAGAAACCGGTTGAACCATAATGTGAAACAGATTTAACATCCATATTTACAAAAATGTTTTATTTGACCTAACCATTTAAATATCCTCTCGTGTTGGTTTTGTTGTAACTACCATTTAATTAACAAGATTAAATAAATTCTTCATGTGCATATTTGCGTAAATATGGATTAAATTTGGAGAAATAAACAGTGATAGCTTATTCTGATGGTACAAGTATACATAGCGTATTTAGATTTTTGCACACAGAATGAATTGATTGCGTAATGTAACATGCCATATATGTGGCCATCATGCTGTTACTTTACTAATTAGCATAGGATCAATGCCTCATGATTCAGTGGGTTGATGGAGTTGCTTAAAATAAAGCCTTGTAGGTTTCGATCCACTTACATAGCCAGACAGCCTCGGCCGCCATTATGATTGGTCATCAAGTGCACTTCCGGTCAGTGCCGGAAGTGCAGTGCCGGAAGTACAAGGACGGGCTTCATGAATCTCAGCACAGGGCTCGCGTGCCGAGACCAAATTGAATGATTATGTCAAGACAACATCGGTCGGGACACCTAAACTGTTGAGGCTCAGTGGCAAATAAAAAAGGAAATTATTTCATTTCTCCGGATCGCGCAAAACAGACAAAAATATCTTTCCTCAGTTTATCAATCTACTTTATCTTGTCAAATTAGGAAAATTTGCTAAGTATAGATTGATAATTTGAAGTTATATTTTTGGCAATGGGCTGTGCTATTATGCATTATAATATAACTGATCAAAATAAGAGCTGGTAAAAATTTGGCCTGGTGGTGGTCTAATGTTGGACCAGCGTCAAGCGTCTCGTGTTTGCTATTAACCCTATGTTTGCTTAATGTTTATTGCTAGGCCGGTGTCCGTGCCATTGGCCTAATAATTAGGCCTACGGCGACATTCAACGTCTTACTGTGTACGTCCACATTACGCCCCCTTGAATATAAAAGGGTGTATCTGCCACTTTACGACAAGGCAACACCCTTTTATATCAAAGGGGATGCATTTAGTTGGAAGTCCTGGATTATGAAGGATTCTAACCGTTACAGTCGATTGAAAGAACATATCTTAACAGTTTTTGCATATAATATTTGACCGAAATCTATGGTCATGACCACCATCATAATTATCCGCCCATATAAGGACTATTCTGTTTATCCATGATAACTCAGGGAATGGGGTCTCAGGCTACCGTTCTTGCTCACAGAGATGTGAGCACGGTGTCAGCAAAGACCGACTCTAGCCGTTATAACATGCGTTGTCTAAGAACGAATAAATATCAAATTAACAATGTCTTTTAACCCTTTAACCGCCAAATTATTCAGTTTGAATTTTCACTCACTTAAAGTTGTGTCTCGCTGACGCGATCCACAACTTCAAGTGGGTGAAAATTATTCAGATTTCACAAAATGGAGGTCAACTGTTTTTAAATCTTGGTGATTGATGTCACATTTTATCTTTAACATATTTAAAATGTGGTACTTAATGTGCTAATAAAAAATAAAAACCCGAATATATGCGGCACCGGCGGTTAAAGGGTTAAAAGTCGCTCCTCCTCAACTTAAATTTTTAATATATATATATTAATTCTGTTTAACTTAAGACCAAACTTTTTGTGAATAACCCTCAATGGAACGACTAGATAGCGCGACGATACGATTGCACCATCGCAGTATCGCGTCATAACCCATCTATCGCATGGATAATATAATTTTCATAAAGTGAATGTCCCGGGACTCAACAACCCTATCAAATTTCCCCAGGTTAGATTTGGCTGGTTCGGAGCTTTTTTAACGGTGCCAGTTTATTACTTAGCTTATATCTCTACAGAAATTAACTCCTCGACTAAAATATAGTTCTGCTACTTTTGCTCATACAGCTTGAGGAGCTATTTAAAAGCAACTTCAAAATCGCCGCCTCGGAGCTAAAGGATCCTATCTGCCACTCTGACGAGTGTCAGATAGGATCCTTTAGCTCCGAGGCGGCGAAATGTATACAGTCGTTTTACAGTGGTTCATATAACCTGTTCGAGTAAAAACGTCCTTTCCATGCCGTTGAGAGTTGACCCTTGAAGCTCTGAAATATTTTAGTGTAAACCATGGAGTCCAAAGGTTTTTTTATTTTGAAATCATCATAAATGTCTTGGTTATCTCTTTTTGATTAATTTGAATACATATTTTGCGGGACTTCAGTTTTTATAAATATTTTAATTCTTCCAGTGCAAGGACCGTCTTTATACGTCAGAATATGACATCTACAGACGCCAGATTCTGACTTATAAAGACGGTCCCTGCGCTAAAAAGGGTTCAACAAATTTTGTTTTGGTTCCAAGAAACGTCATTCGGTGTGGTGCGTGTTATATAAAGATTAAAATTAACCGCAGTCAATGTTAGCACCTCAACATAAGGACTAAAACAACATCAGCCGAAAGATTCATGGAGCGCTGTCGGGACAGACTGCCAGGAGGTGGCACCTATCTGACATGGTGTCACCTTCATTTTTCTCATCCGGGCACCTTGCTCAGAACAGGCTCACCCGATTGGCGCCTTTGCCCCACGTGACCACCCTGGTCGTTTTGACCTCCCCTTTGTGACCATCCATTATATTATCTCTGTAATGCACAACCGCTGTGATCACAATACCCATTATCTAAATATTTCAGTTCACGGTTATTTATTTGGTAATATTGAGAGTCAGGGGTGGTGTTCGAACCAAATTTAATAGCCTAGTTAATTGTTGGTTAATTTAGTTTATCTGCCCTATATTGTCCTGACATTTTATTATAGTGTAAGCTGTGAATCGCTACAGCCACTCCATTTTATAAAATAATAATTATGCAATATAATGTGATAGTTTGATGAGTTGTATGAGTCGCCATAACTATTTCAATAAAAAATGTGTATATGACCTGAAAAGTACTGATCCGCCTTGCATGTGGAAAACAACAGTAGGCTAAAGTTAAATCGCTTTGTGAATTTATATTAGACCCTATATGTGCCTTTCTTAAGAATCGAACTAGCATTTGATCTCCGAAACATGTTATTTGGCGTGCTGCAGATAAAAAATAAACCTAATCGTGTCTTAATATCCTGTTGCGTCGCAACAAAAGCAGACACCGCTGACAGTTTGATTAACATTCCAGAGATCCTGAATTGGCAAAGATTGGGATATCACATCCTCACGTCAGATGCTGGCCCCATACTGACAGGTGTCCTTTGCATGCGTCCTGGTACTTGTGGTGTCGGGTTTCATCAAATGTTGATCCTGACACCAGGCGCAATATCCACATACCTCAGTCTGCTGTCCCGACAACTCTGCTGTTCAATGGGAACAACATAGATTGCTCATTTGAAACGTAAGTCGCTACTGCCGTTTTACTTTGTGCAGCAGTGCCAAAACAAAGTGCATGTAAGCAGAAACCGTACGGCCATTTGATAAAAACACTGTGGTGCAAACACAAACAGTGGTACCAGTTTATTTTTCAAGTAAGTAGTTACCGTTGTTTACTTTTGCACAACAGAGTGTGAAACCTTAGGAAAAAGCATTTGATCGTGAAATACAGAGTCTGAAACCTAGTGGCTAAATAACTGAAATGCAAAAACAAACAACAGTAGCAGCTTATTTGTTGATGTTTGCCATTCCAGAATAGCTATTCAGTTATTGAAGGCAAAGGATACAATGTCATGCCATAGCCCTATCGTGCAAACACAACAGTAACTAGGCTATTTCAGGAAAATATCAATGCATCTCCCCTCTGACTAAGCGAATATGACTAAGCGATCATGTTGATGGAGGCCTCGTCGAATTGAGTGATCAGTGTATCGACGTTAATTTCGCGTAGGACTACGCGCTGCGCGCTCCTTTACGTGAGGAGTGTACAAACACGCTGGTCAGCAGGGATAGACAACCTCGACCACTTCTAACAAAAGATGTGACCTACAACGACATAAATGGGTTCTTCATTTACGTTGTGTACAAGTTTGTAAGGACTATTCGCACCAGCTAAATGAGTGACACGGAAGCAGCTGCGGGTCACATGGTCACAGCAATATGAACAATTCACCTGGTACAGTGGATCCGCATACACTGTAGATCTTGGGCGGTCATTGCACAGGCCTTCCTTATCAGTGCTTATCCCGACATACTCAACGTCTAGTACTTGTTACATAACAGCCTGCTTCATATTTCATGAGATCTGAATGTCACCAAATTAGATTTCCCGGGACATCGAGACTTGTCCCTCTGGGTCGTTTTGTCATGCATAGAAGTCATATTTACGTTTTCAGTAAAAAACAAAATAAATTTGCACCACATACAATGCCACTGAAATCTTGAACCCGAAATCTGCAAATAATTTCATCTTGAAGTGGGTATAAATCTACTTTCATTTCTACAGTTTGAAAAGAAACATAGTTTTGTCAATCTAACCAATTTTATGTCCCTTTCTCTTTAAACGTTTTTCTTCTTTTGTTTACAAAACAAAACAGTTAAAAAACTGTTATTGCCTTTATAAGCATGTTCAACATGTCATAAGGCTAACAGGCTGACAACTACGTTATCGTGTATCCGCCAGGCCATCTATTCAGGTATCTTATTAGTCCCTTCGATATCAGACGTGTGCTTACCACTTTACAAAGCACCCTTTCATATCCAATGCTACATCGTGCTAATTGAACGGACAACTTTCCAGACACTATTAAGTCAGTTTGACATGATGCGAGTTAATTGAAATTGCCAATCAAATTGATTATAATGATTGTTTGATTGCATTAATTCTACATGATTTAAATAATCGCGTCAAAGTCCAATAAGTGAATGTTTCATTCCTGAAACAATTGCACTGATTATTTACCTTTTTTTATATAGTTTAATCAAGTTACAATTCTGCCTATGAGTAGTACTTTTCGCCCCCATCGGGGTAGTAGGGGCACTGGGATGGTTCCCGTCTGTCGCATGCTTTACAGTATGGTACGGTCGCACTGGTCTACATCAATCATCCAAGCTGCATCCTCCACGGTTTTCATAATATTCGGGCGCATTGCCACTGGCACACCCTGGTTCCTCCGTTCGACAGCGATTCTAATGCAGCTCTCGTATCAGTGCAGGCGCTGTCAGCAGTGCATACACTGATGTTGGACCGTGGTAGCCTTGAAATAATAAATTGTTGCACATCATGTGTCTCACGTGGGTTAATACCATGGATAAGCACCATCGGCTCATAATTGATCTTGTGATTGGGTCTAATACCATAAAAACGTTGATTTATAACATATTTTGTAGACAAAACAGCTTCAGCTCAAGATCTGAAATGAGAACCCCCTCCCTCCAAAAAAACAAACAAACACGAAAACAGCTGTGATAGTGCACGAAAAAATAAGAATAAAATATTCAGTCATCAACATCAACATTATCGTGAGGATATCACTTTATGCTTATATGTGTTTAGCAGTTAGCGATGGGGGAACTGGACAAACACACATGTTAGCTGACTGATTCACCATGATGTTAATCGTTAAATGCTACATTATACAATCTAAATTAGACCCACTTGAAGATGTGTCTCGCTAACTCGACCCACAATTTCAAGCGAGTGAAAATTAGTCATAGTTACGTGCCTAATTAAAACCGAACACTTGCAGATTTTAGATGGTTAAACACTCATTTTGCTTCCAAGAACTGATTTACCCTACTAACAAAACAGATTAAAAACGGCTATAGTCGTGCGCAGCGCTTTATTGGAAAATTATGAATTATTCGCAATTACCTACTCCTGTCAAATGTATAGGCCTATAGGCCTACTGTATGATTGGTCAAATATATTTCCGACTAACATATCTAATTTGAACATCAATGAAAGATATTTTTTTTTAAATCATCACGTACAAACAGTTTGAAAAAATATCGTACCCACGCAGCTAAGGTGTGTTATCGACCACTCATCTTTGTTCAATACATAGCTATATTAATTCTGATAATATTCAGACAACACTGACGTTGCAATCACGACATGGAACGGATATTATCAGGAAAACACATACAGCAAC
Source organism: Flabesymbios commensalis (assembly GCA_964017125.1). Classification (NCBI taxonomy): domain Eukaryota; kingdom Metazoa; phylum Annelida; class Polychaeta; order Terebellida; family Flabelligeridae; genus Flabesymbios; species Flabesymbios commensalis. The sequence continues at coordinate 85,785,200 of OZ024904.1, read as the reverse complement.
ATAAGTGTAGCACTGTTAGTTTATTTTGTCATTCCGTCCGGCCAGAATATTAGGGATGGCAGACAAAATATTCATCGCAGACATCCAGTTGCTCGTGAAGTCACCCTCTTCCAAATTCTGCCCATGACACCTGATGTAAAATCCCCCTGTATCTTGACCACTGTTAACAGTGCCAAACATCCACCGTGATCCTGTTGCAACGAGTCTTACAATGTGACGCGTTGTAAGATCCGTCAATCAGATTCCAACGAAACTTGCGATAGCAAGTTCCGGTACCACATCTTCAAATCCGGTGCAATGTCAATGCTTGCTGCTCTGTCTTGTATGATAGGCCGTTAGGCCCATAACGCGTATAGTGAAACGCGTAAACGACGTCGCTTACGCGTAAACGAGTGTAGGATCAGCATCTGTCCACCCATACGTGTACATCTATCCTACTTCAGTGTATTTAGGAAAATATGGCTTACATATTGACGGTAAACTATTTTTAGAACTGCTCAAGGAAGAGACCTGAGCTGTGTGATGATGTGTTAATGGGATACCCTCTTGTCTGGCAGAGGGGGTGCACATGGAGGGGATGTAATGAGAAAAGAATCACAAGCTGCATTTCTTGTCCACCTGACATGCAGCTAACAGAAACACGGGTTATTTGCCCACCGCTATTTCAAAAGCAGAGACAGCGCTGTAGATATTGTAAAGCGGTTCACATTGTCCCCGCAAACATTGATATAGTGCCTTGTCAATGTTGCTCCACGGTCTACGACGACACTTGCAGATTTTAGATGGTTAAACACTCATTTTGCTTCCAAGAACTGATTTACCCTACTAACAAAACAGATTAAAAACGGCTATAGTCGTGCGCAGCGCTTTATTGGAAAATTATGAATTATTCGCAATTACCTACTCCTGTCAAATGTATAGGCCTATAGGCCTACTGTATGATTGGTCAAATATATTTCCGACTAACATATCTAATTTGAACATCAATGAAAGATATTTTTTTTTAAATCATCACGTACAAACAGTTTGAAAAAATATCGTACCCACGCAGCTAAGGTGTGTTATCGACCACTCATCTTTGTTCAATACATAGCTATATTAATTCTGATAATATTCAGACAACACTGACGTTGCAATCACGACATGGAACGGATATTATCAGGAAAACACATACAGCAACATAAGTGTAGCACTGTTAGTTTATTTTGTCATTCCGTCCGGCCAGAATATTAGGGATGGCAGACAAAATATTCATCGCAGACATCCAGTTGCTCGTGAAGTCACCCTCTTCCAAATTCTGCCCATGACACCTGATGTAAAATCCCCCTGTATCTTGACCACTGTTAACAGTGCCAAACATCCACCGTGATCCTGTTGCAACGAGTCTTACAATGTGACGCGTTGTAAGATCCGTCAATCAGATTCCAACGAAACTTGCGATAGCAAGTTCCGGTACCACATCTTCAAATCCGGTGCAATGTCAATGCTTGCTGCTCTGTCTTGTATGATAGGCCGTTAGGCCCATAACGCGTATAGTGAAACGCGTAAACGACGTCGCTTACGCGTAAACGAGTGTAGGATCAGCATCTGTCCACCCATACGTGTACATCTATCCTACTTCAGTGTATTTAGGAAAATATGGCTTACATATTGACGGTAAACTATTTTTAGAACTGCTCAAGGAAGAGACCTGAGCTGTGTGATGATGTGTTAATGGGATACCCTCTTGTCTGGCAGAGGGGGTGCACATGGAGGGGATGTAATGAGAAAAGAATCACAAGCTGCATTTCTTGTCCACCTGACATGCAGCTAACAGAAACACGGGTTATTTGCCCACCGCTATTTCAAAAGCAGAGACAGCGCTGTAGATATTGTAAAGCGGTTCACATTGTCCCCGCAAACATTGATATAGTGCCTTGTCAATGTTGCTCCACGGTCTACGACGGTGGCTCAACATTGACCCATCATCAGGTAAATGTCTCCTAGGCCTACTTAGACCGGGGGGCCACCCGTAACACCCCCCCCCCCCCTGGGGATTTTAACGGTGGTTATTTTTGAAGCCTCTGAATATGGACCTATTAAAATCCGGTTGTTTACGTTTAAGCTGTTGGGGCTAAATATGCTAAAATATGCAAATTAGGCAGCCATTACCGAAAATCCAGATTCAAGCATTATCTCAGCAACTAATCAAGTTAGAATCCTGAACACAGTGTCTATCATACGGTTTTCATGGTCACCGAATGCAATAAAATATATCAATTAGGATCAGAATAATAAATTAGCATAAAATATGCAAATTAGGCAGACATTACGCAAAAGCCAGTTTCAAGCATTATCTCAGAAACTAATCAAGTTAGAATCTTGAAAAAATGTCTTCCCTACGGTTTTCATGGACAGAGATTGCAATAAAATATATGTTATCAACATCATGAAAACATATTAGCATAAAATATGCAAATTAGCTAATAATAAGTATTATAGAAAATCAGGTTTCAAGCAATAGGGGCCTATATCAAAGACATAACAACCAAAGAGTAAAACATAAAATATCTACACTACCATTTTTGTGGTCAACCTTTCATCTGAAAACATTTCAAGAGTTCCGAAATGTCCACATTACATGTAATATATAACATTTCAACTGGTAATTAATTGTGTACACACATGTAGCTAAGGCGTTGTGAAATAGTAATTTGTGTAAAAAGACAAAACTCAAAGACGTATTATCGCCACACACGACCTCCCACTAAGCCCCTTGACCTCTCAATACCCACGACCAGTTTAAACGTTTATTTTTCATATTTTGATCTTTTAATACAGCAGTAGACCCTACTTTGTTTTCTTTACTATATTAGGGTAACCCTATAACCCGTATCTCGTGGAAATTACCTTTAATTAAAATGACACCTATTTACTGTATAAATATTTGAGTTTGGGCAAATATACTTATACGATAATACCAAAATGTGTTTTTTATTGTGATTTCTTACTTTGAATTTTTTATGGTTTCCAGCATGGTACCTTAACCTATAGTTACATGATTGTCCGATAATACATAGAGTGACCAATAAAATAAGCATGTGCCTGTAGCATTTTTTTTACATTCTGGTGCCGATTCAGAAGTGTGGGCTTCTTAATTATAATTCAAATAATATGTAAAAGTTAATTTAGAACCTTATGTTGATAAAAGGTTGCCCACATATCCATGTACATGTTTACATCATATGGTCATATTAAGAACCCGAAATAAAATCACCGATTTTTTGATGATTTTAGCCTGGGCCAGTCCCTTTAAGTAAAAGTTTAAACCTGCAAGTTTCGCTTGTTGGCTTTACGGACGTTCCTGTAGGCTGTATTACAACTGCTACATCTATTAGTCCCTTTCAACACATCTTCTCTTTCAGCTATTGTGGCTCCTGTCCGTTTGTAGGCCCTACCAAAGTTGACATTTCTTGAACTCAACTCATGACAGAGACGTGGGTACGTCCGTTCTATCAGTGATTTGGTCTGATATCTGATACCTGAGCACACACGTCTGAACTCGTCATTGCAGACACCGTTGCAAAATGTGTAGCCTAACATTCACTCAGTTTCTGTAAAATATCATCCAGCCTTTATGTATCTACGCTGGCCATTGTTCACAATGTGCACGTTTGTCGAGCAGATAGGGTCTTGCCAGAAACAGAAAACTTGACCATTCCATCTTCGTGAGCCAATATAGTGCAGCCACTGTCGTCGGATCAAACTGCATGCTCTGTTTGTTTGTGTCTTTGGGTTTTCCCAAAGAACTATATCAAATTCTGTGGGTTTTCCATCGTCACGATTTACATAAACTACAGAGTGAAACTAATATAAAACTGATACTGAGAAATAAACAAATACAACGATAAATGATATCGTTTTGTGAAGTTATAATAGCAATGTTAGGCCTATATCAACGTGGTCAGTTTGAAGTAGAACGTGAAATGGCTCGTTCATATGATCAAGGAGGTTATATGGACCTATAACCTCCTTGATATGATCTGGGAAGGCACGTACATAGTTAGGACTACATTTAATAGATTTATGACATGGTCTATATACGGAATACGGCGTCAGCTCATCGATGTTGGCTCTATCACTGAAGTTAAGCAACGTCGCACCCAGTTCATAATTGGATGGGTGACCGCCTGGGGTATCAGGAAGGTTCGCCACAGGGCCTGCCATGTGCTGTATACACTTGTGGGGCTCGGAGAACCACGTAAATCAGATGGCTCATCTGACTGACCTAGAGTTGGACGTAAAAGAACCTCAATGGACGTAGGCGCAGTTTCCATCCGGCGAGACCCCAGAAAATCCACAATGTGTGAGTACTTGGCTTGTAATGAAAATAGCTTGATGCGCCTCAATGGCAGCTCAGCTGTATATCTCCCAGGCGACGGAGTTGGAATTTGAATCATAACAGACCTTGCTAAGTTACTCTGCGCCTTAAAATCAATTGAGATAAGGCGCAATATAAATGCAATAATAATAATAATAATAATAATAACAATGGTCGTACTCTAGGAGTGGATATTACATATATGTTAAATCAAGGAAAATAGAATTTGATTTTATTTTCCTTGGTTAAGTTTACTTTGGAGTGGATAGGTGTTGTCAGCAGAGATATAGAGAATATAATGGTTGTTAGAGTCGCCGTTGTGTATGTAGGTGTATGCCTATATAGATGTGCAGATCCGTATGTCTAGCAGCATCCTCAGGCATGCAGTAGCCTACATGAGGCAGCTCAACGCGCACGTGGTCCAAACAACAACATATCTAAAAATAGCCCAGCAGTATGCACAGCGCCACTCTAAGGAGAATCGCTGCACTAACGGGGCGGTACACTGTCTTCACCAGGAGTTGTAATTTAGATAAATATGCGGAAACGTTGGGTAGATGTAGCACTCTCTAGCGGATGTGTTTATAGCCATTTGACACTAATTGTACAATATGTGTAACCGCGAGATTCTTTTCTTTCCAACGATATATTACACATGACTGTCAGTCTTATAGTTTTCAACTTACGGCTGATACAAAACGGACGTTTTTAGATAAATATGACGCTTAAGAGTTGCACATTTCTTCTCTCTTATCTATTTCTGATATTAGGGATATCAACATGTTTATTAGTGACATCGGAAATAAAAAATGAACACATCGCCCGAACATATCGTGCACCTTCTGATTGCCAAAAAACTATGGCGTTGGTTTTTTCAGCCAAAAGCCTTATTATGAACATGGGTTTGCATAATTATTAGAAAGGTTACGTACACTATGCATACTAGCTGGTAGTAACAAGTTATCTAGAATTTTAATAAAAGAAAAATACTGTTTAAACCTATTTATCAGCACCTGGAGTTGAACCTGTTAATTATTAATTAGTGATAAATGTCGAGACATGCTTTGGGTTTGAGTCACATGAACTCAAAAGTCATCAAAAAGACTATCATTTTTTAAGCCCTTCGTGATTTCTGAGATTATTTTATGCCCATACCTTCTAAATGCCACTGGCATGATGAAACTATTATTTTATCACACCTTGGTTAGATATAACTGATCTGTAATATAGGAGTTAATTGGTTATTACATGCATGATGTAATAATAAACCCATATTTGTTCATTTAAGTTATTTTTTTATTTAAATTTATTTACATAACATCTTCTACTGACATAACTATGGTGATTTTAATGTGTAATTCTTGGGATAAATAACTAGAGTTGAACAAATTGATACAGTCAGTCTTTTCTGATATTAAATTTACTGTGTTAAATGACCCATTAATTGTTCTTGTCCTAATATCTTCAGTGCATACTAGCAGATATTAAATAAATATATAATAAGTTGTCTAAATATTATTGTCTTTAAAAATCCCGCCCATGGGGAGGGGTAGGGGATGTTTTTCATTTCTGGTTTTCATATACACATAGCACGAAAGACGTGCAATTTGGGATTTAAAAATTCATTATATCTTATAATGAACCCCATATTTGTTAATCTATTTTATTTTCTTGCTACTTAACATCTTCTAGTAACATAACTAGTGTTTATTCCATGGAACACATACCTGGAGTTAAAAAAACAATCACAGCATGTCTTCTAGGAAATTAAATTTACAGCTTATAATTCAGGGGGTACATATGTTTGATAACCCGTTATTTATTCCAGCCCCAATATTTTGAGTGCAAACAAGCACATATAGAGCAGATAAACAATAAGGTGTCTAAAAAATTATTGTCTTAAAAAATCCCGCCCAGGAGGAGGGGGTGGAGAGGGTTTTGTTTATCTGGTTTTCATATACACGTAGCATAGAGGGCGTGCAATTTGGGATTTAAAGGGTTATTACATGTATTATTAAACCCCATATTTGTTTTGTTTTTTATGTTAGTTTTACATAACATCTTGTAACAATACTAGTGTTTAATTCTTGGAATAACTACCTGTAGTTGAGAAAATATATACAACATGCCTTTTAGTAAATTAAATTTATCGCTTAAAATTCAAGGGGGTACAGTATGTTTGGTGACCCAATATTTCTTCCTGTCGCAATATTTTGAGTGCAAACAAGCAGATATTGAATGGATATTGAATAAGGTGTCTAAATATTATAGTCTCAAAATACCTCGCCCCGGAGGAGGGGGTAGAGAGGGTTTTCATTTTAGATTTTTATGTAAACGTATCAAGCAATATATGGAATTTGGGATTTAAAGGGTTATTACATATATTGATAAACCACATATCCTTTTATTTTTTACAATTTCGTCTCACATAGCATTTTCTTGTAACATAACTAGTGTTCAATTATTAGAATAAATACCTGTAGTTGAAAAAATATATACAACATGCCTTTCAGTAAATTATATTTACCGCTTAAAATTCAAGGGGTACATATGTTTGATGATCCAGTATTTTTTCCTATCGCAATATTTTGAGTTCAAACAAGCAGATATTTAATGGATATTGAATAAGCTGTCTTAAAATTATTGTTTTTAAATATCTCGCCCTTGAGGAGGGGGTTGGAGAGGGTTTTCAGATTAGATTTTCATGAAAACGTAGCAAGCGATATTTGGAATTTGGGATTTAAAGGGTTAGTACATATATTAATGAACCCCATATTTTTCTAATATTATTATTTTCGTCTCACATAGCATCTTCTTGTAACATAATTAGTGTTTAATTATAAGACTAAATACCTGCAGTTGAATTAAATACACAACATGATTTAAAAAAAATCAATTTACCGCTTAAAATTCAGGGGGGTGCATATGTTTGATGACCCAGTATTTTTTTATGCCCCAATATTTTGAGTGCAAACAAGCAGATATTGAATAGTCATATAACATGGTGTTCAAAAATCACTGTCTCCAAAAATCCCCAGGGGGGGGGGGGGGGGTTCATATCTGGCCCATGGACTAACTTGTGAACTAGTCTAAAATAACAAACGATATAGAGTATCAGTGAGTATGTAAGTATTGCCATTCGTGTCGTTGTACGCCAAAAACCTTAATATTAACATGGGGATTTAAACGCTGTCTTTATAGGTGAATTTATCATTTGGATAGGGTTAAATAATATAACTACTCTCACATTTTTCATGAAATTGTTTATCTCAGCGCAGGCTACAGTCCCCCTGGTACAGACCAGACCCGTGTCTAGGAATTTTTAAAGGAGGGTGGGGGGGTGGGATTTTGGACTGCAGGGGTATTTTTGAAGTTAGTAATTTACACCCCCTGTAAAAAAATGCTAGAATTGATATTTAGCGTTTGGCGAAGCGAGACACAGGTCAGGATTTTTATTTTTTTAGCTGTAGATTTGAGCAATATGGTTGATTCTGGAGGATGTTGGCGGGGTGAAATTTCAGCTTTCTGGTCAAAGGGACGCTCTCGAACCCTCCCAAATGACGGGCCTGATACACTGTCCATACAAAACACACATAATACCTTTGTTTTTATTTTTTGCTAAAATTATGTTCACTTAAGATGTCTATAATGGCTCGAAGCATTCCTGGACCCAAACACGGACATATGCCAAAACACCTCAAGAGGTTACAGGGATAATAAAAGGGTTGGAGGGTTTTTCTACCCCCGTAAAATCACCCTCGCGTCACCCCTGTCTGATATGGCAGAAATGGACCAAACAACACACTGATGTTTTGTTTCGACCAAAGGCCAGTATACATTAATTGCATCTGATGGAGTCCCAAGTACATGTATATGTTAAAATGAGTTGGGGTTGGATTTCACAGGGGTGCTACCCCAAGGTCATGGTAAGGTCATCTCAAGGTCACAGCTGCAGCAAGGTCAAATCAGCTCAAAACGAATGAAAATAGCTTGTTTTTTGTTGCTTTTGCTACAAGTATATTCCCTTGGGATGTCTATAGTAAAACATACTATAATTAAATTATGTCCATCATGATATCTTCAAATGGGGATTTTATGATGCGTTTGCGAGAAGGATCATTTGGATATTATTATTAAATATAATCTTACATGATAGTAAATATTCACTACTAGATAAGGCCTGTTTTTTTTGTTTTTTTTTTACCTCTTTATTCCCACTCCCTGGCAGGCATATTCTGTTGGTTAACCCAATTGACTTGGTCAACTTCTCATACGTGAAATCATCAAACCTTTTCAAATAGTCGAAACTGGTAAACTGAAGTCCACGCGGACAACAAGAGTAGAATTAGGAGACAGCATCATTATCATAGGAAATTTTGCGTAGATTCCATAAATCACTGTCTCCAAGCTGAAATATTGTCCGCCCATAGTCAAATTAACCATTTACAAAATAGCTGCCAAGAGGTTATCGTCACAAAATATAATCTTAATAAACGGCCTAAAATTCCATTTAAACCCTCTAATATTACAAATCTATGGATGCACAAATCATTGCTGGCATTACTTTTGCTTTATTGCTCATGTAAAGTGTTAAAATTCAAAATGGTTGACAAAATGGCTGCCAAATGGTCTTTCTATCATAACCTGAGTATTATTTCAGCAGATTTGATTAATAATTTGGGAGAATCGTTCTCATCGTGTTAAAAGCACCAAATTTGTTACAGAGGTGGACTAGAGTAACTATACGTATTCATATTGGAAGCAGAACCACCTTGTAGCTGTACTGCATGAGCTTTGTTCAGGGCATTTTCAATCCCCTTTTTTTCAATTAATCTAAGTTTTTATTTGAAAAAAAAAGTTTCACCACAAATATCCACAAAACTGTTTATTAATGCTTTTAGCTCCTTATTTAGTCAAGAAAGGGGCAGATACATCAGGTGCGTGGGGGGGGGGGCGGGGATCGCACCCCTTTTTTGACAAATTAATATAAAAAAAATCCATAAATCGAGTAAAATAGCTCAAAATGTGATTAAAGCTATAAATTTTGCAGAAAGCTGTACAATGGTATACTAATATAGGGGAATAATCTAGTAACTGTAGAGAAAAGACTTCTTCAAGGGCATTTTTCACCCACCCATATTTTTTAAAAAAAAGTTGTAAGTATTTTTAAATATTATGTTTCACCAAAGATATCTACAAAATTGTTTATTATTGCTTTTAGCAGTTTATTTAATCAAAGCAGTGGTGGAGCCATCGCGCGTTTTTTTCGACCAATTATTATAATAACCCAGTGGGCAATTTACGTCAAATCAACGTTGCACAACGTTGATTTTTGGTTGTGTTATAAAATAACGTAAATTCAACGTCGCTTTGACGTTAAGATACAATGTTGTAGTTTGGCTACATTTTAACGTTATTCTAACGTTTATTTTGCAACGAATTTATAATTTGACGACAAAACAACGTTATCCCAACGTTTTCTCACAACGTTTTATTTTGGTTGCATTTCTACGTTATTCTAACTTGATATATACTCAGTACAGTTATAAAATGACCAAAAAAAAACACGTTGTTTCAGCGTTGCGTTACAACATTGTATTTGTGTTAAATATTAACATTATCTTAACGTTGATATTTGAACAATATATTAACGTGACCAAGAACTGACGTTGCGCCAACATTACATTTATGACGTTTTACTTTAGTAACACCTTAACGTTAGCATAACGTTCATAATTGTATAATATTTTAACATAACCAAGAACTGACGTTGTGCCAACATTGAATTTATAACGTTTTACTTTGGTTACACCTTGACGTTAGCACAACGTTGATAATAGTATAATATTTTAACATAACCAAGAACTGACGATGTGCCAACATTGCATTTATAACGTTTTACTTTAGTTACACCTTAACATCATCGTAACGTTGATAATTGAATAACATCTAAACATAACCAAGAACTGACGTTGTGCCAACATTGAATTTTTAACGTTTTACTTTAGCTACACCTTACCGTTAGCATCAAGCTGTGGGTGTATTTTTTGTAAGCTTATGAAAAACAGGGAACATTTTAATTTACATGCACAATAATTATTTAAATTTTGTATTGTGTTTTTCCTCTATTATCGGAGAATTGTAAGTTTTGTTGCAACGAATTTTGCAAATCCTAGTGGATAAAGCTTCCAAATTGACATTTATTAATGCTTTCAAATTCATATTGTCTGTCCCTTTATTAAATGAGAATTGTAAGTTTTGCTACAACAAATCTTACAATTGTTTTTCCCCTCTATTATTGGAGAATTGTCAGTTTCGTTGCAACGAATCTTGCAAATCCTAGTAGATAAAGCTTTGGATAATTTTTATGTTTCTTTCTAAGAAACCATATACATTCCAAATTTACATTTTTATTAATGCTTTCAAATTCATATTGTTTGTCCCTTTATTAAATAAGAATTGTAAGTTTCGGTACAACAAATCTTACAATTGCTGGTCAAGCAATTTGGGATTTAAAGGGTTATTACATGTATTATTAAACCCCATATTTGTTTTGTTTTTTATGTTAGTTTTACATAACATCTTGTAACAATACTAGTGTTTAATTCTTGGAATAACTACCTGTAGTTGAGAAAATATATACAACATGCCTTTTAGTAAATTAAATTTACCGCTTAAAATTCAAGGGGGTACAGTATGTTTGGTGACCCAATATTTCTTCCTGTCGCAATATTTTGAGTGCAAACAAGCAGATATTGAATGGATATTGAATAAGGTGTCTAAATATTATAGTCTCAAAATACCTCGCCCCGGAGGAGGGGGTAGAGAGGGTTTTCATTTTAGATTTTTATGTAAACGTATCAAGCAATATATGGAATTTGGGATTTAAAGGGTTATTACATATATTGATAAACCACATATCCTTTTATTTTTCTCAATTTCGTCTCATATAGCATTTTCTTGTAACATAACTAGTGTTCAATTATTAGAATAAATACCTGTAGTTGAAAAAATATATACAACATGCCTTTCAGTAAATTATATTTACCGCTTAAAATTCAAGGGGTACATATGTTTGATGATCCAGTATTTTTTCCTATCGCAATATTTTGAGTTCAAACAAGCAGATATTTAATGGATATTGAATAAGCTGTCTTAAAATTATTGTTTTTAAATATCTCGCCCTTGAGGAGGGGGTTGGAGAGGGTTTTCAGATTAGATTTTCAAGAAAACGTAGCAAGCGATATTTGGAATTTGGGATTTAAAGGGTTAGTACATATATTAATGAACCCCATATTTTTCTAATATTATTATTTTCGTCTCACATAGCATCTTCTTGTAACATAATTAGTGTTTAATTATAAGACTAAATACCTGCAGTTGAATTAAATACACAACATGATTTTAAAAAAATCAATTTACCGCTTAAAATTCAGGGGGGGTGCATATGTTTGATGACCCAGTATTTTTTTATGCCCCAATATTTTGAGTGCAAACAAGCAGATATTGAATAGTCATATAACATGGTGTTCAAAAATCACTGTCTCCAAAAATCCCCAGCGGGGGGGGGGGGGTTCATATCTGGCCCATGGACTAACTTGTGAACTAGTCTAAAATAACAAACGATATAGAGTATCAGTGAGTATGTAAGTATTGCCATTCGTGTCGTTGTACGCCAAAAACCTTAATATTAACATGGGGATTTAAACGCTGTCTTTATAGGTGAATTTATCATTTGGATAGGGTTAAATAATATAACTACTCTCACATTTTTCATGAAATTGTTTATCTCAGCGCAGGCTACAGTCCCCCTGGTACAGACCAGACCCGTGTCTAGGAATTTTTAAAGGAGGGTGGGGGGTGGGATTTTGGACTGCAGGGGTATTTTTGAAGTTAGTAATTTACACCCCCTGTAAAAAAATGCTAGAATTGATATTTAGCGTTTGGCGAAGCGAGACACAGGTCAGGATTTTTATTTTTTTAGCTGTAGATTTGAGCAATATGGTTGATTCTGGAGGATGTTGGCGGGGTGAAATTTCAGCTTTGTGGTCAAAGGGACGCTCTCGAACCCTCCCAAATGACGGGCCTGATACACTGTCCATACAAAACACACATAATACCTTTGTTTTTATTTTTTGCTAAAATTATGTTCACTTAAGATGTCTATAATGGCTCGAAGCATTCCTGGACCCAAACACGGACATATGCCAAAACACCTCAAGAGGTTACAGGGATAATAAAAGGGTTGGAGGGTTTTTCTACCCCCGTAAAATCACCCTCGCGTCACCCCTGTCTGATATGGCAGAAATGGACCAAGCAACACACTGATGTTTTGTTTCGACCAAAGGCCAGTATACATTAATTGCATCTGATGGAGTCCCAAGTACATGTATATGTTAAAATGAGTTGGGGTTGGATTTCACAGGGGTGCTACCCCAAGGTCATGGTAAGGTCATCTCAAGGTCACAGCTGCAGCAAGGTCAAATCAGCTCAAAACGAATGAAAATAGCTTGTTTTTTGTTGCTTTTGCTACAAGTATATTCCCTTGGGATGTCTATAGTAAAACATACTATAATTAAATTATGTCCATCATGATATCTTCAAATGGGGATTTTATGATGCGTTTGCGAGAAGGATCATTTGGATATTATTATTAAATATAATCTTACATGATAGTAAATATTCACTACTAGATAAGGCCTGTTTTTTTTGTTTTTTTTTACCTCTTTATTCCCACTCCCTGGCAGGCATATTCTGTTGGTTAACCCAATTGACTTGGTCAACTTCTCATACGTGAAATCATCAAACCTTTTCAAATAGTCGAAACTGGTAAACTGAAGTCCACGCGGACAACAAGAGTAGAATTAGGAGACAGCATCATTATCATAGGAAATTTTGCGTAGATTCCATAAATCACTGTCTCCAAGCTGAAATATTGTCCGCCCATAGTCAAATTAACCATTTACAAAATAGCTGCCAGGAGGTTATCGTAACAAAATATAATCTTAATAAACGGCCTAAAATTCCATTTAAACCCTCTAATATTACAAATCTATGGATGCACAAATCATTGATGGCATTACTTTTGCTTTATTGCTCATGTAAAGTGTTAAAATTCAAAATGGTTGACAAAATGGCTGCCAAATGGTCTTTCTATCATAACCTGAGTATTATTTCAGCAGATTTGATTAATAATTTGGGAGAATCGTTCTCATCGTGTTAAAAGCACCAAATTTGTTACAGAGGTGGACTAGAGTAACTATACGTATCCATATTGGAAGCAGAACCACCTTGTAGCTGTACTGCATGAGCTTTGTTCAGGGCATTTTCAATCCCCTTTTCTTCAATTAATCTAAGTTATTATTTGAAAAAAAAAGTTTCACCACAAATATCCACAAAACTGTTTATTAATGCTTTTAGCTCCTTATTTAGTCAAGAAAGGGGCAGATACATCAGGTGCGTGGGGGGGGGGGCGGGGATCGCACCCCTTTTTTGACAAATTAATATAAAAAAATCCATAAATCGAGTAAAATAGCTCAAAATGTGATTAAAGCTATAAATTTTGCAGAAAGCTGTACAATGGTATACTAATATAGGGGAATAATCTAGTAACTGTAGAGAAAAGACTTCGTCAAGGGCATTTTTCACCCACCCATATTTTTAAAAAAAAAGTTGTAAGTATTTTTAAATATTATGTTTCACCAAAGATATCTACAAAATTGTTTATTATTGCTTTTAGCAGTTTATTTAATCAAAGCAGTGGTGGAGCCATCGCGCGTTTTTTTCGACCAATTATTATAATAACCCAGTGGGCAATTTACGTCAAATCAACGTTGCACAACGTTGATTTTTGGTTGTGTTATAAAATAACGTAAATTCAACGTCGCTTTGACGTTAAGATACAATGTTGTAGTTTGGCTACATTTTAACGTTATTCTAACGTTTATTTTGCAACGAATTTATAATTTGACGACAAAACAACGTTATCCCAACGTTTTCTCACAACGTTTTATTTTGGTTGCATTTCTACGTTATTCTAACTTGATATATACTCAGTACAGTTATAAAATGACCAAAAAAAACACGTTGTTTCAGCGTTGCGTTACAACATTGTATTTGTGTTAAATATTAACATTATCTTAACGTTGATATTTGAACAATATATTAACGTGACCAAGAACTGACGTTGCGCCAACATTGCATTTATGACGTTTCACTTTAGTAACACCTTAACGTTAGCATAACGTTCATAATTGTATAATATTTTAACATAACCAAGAACTGACGTTGTGCCAACATTGAATTTATAACGTTTTACTTTGGTTACACCTTGACGTTAGCACAACGTTGATAATAGTATAATATTTTAACATAACCAAGAACTGCCGATGTGCCAACATTGCATTTATAACGTTTTACTTTAGTTACACCTTAACATCATCGTAACGTTGATAATTGAATAACATCTAAACATAACCAAGAACTGACGTTGTGCCAACATTGAATTTTTAACGTTTTACTTTAGCTACACCTTACCGTTAGCATCAAGCTGTGGGTGTATTTTTTGTAAGCTTATGAAAAACAGGGAACATTTTAATTGACATGCACAATCATTATTTAAATTTTGTATTGTGTTTTTCCTCTATTATCGGAGAATTGTAAGTTTTGTTGCAACGAATTTTGCAAATCCTAGTGGATAAAGCTTCCAAATTGACATTTATTAATGCTTTCAAATTCATATTGTCTGTCCCTTTATTAAATGAGAATTGTAAGTTTTGCTACAACAAATCTTACAATTGTTTTTCCCCTCTATTATTGGAGAATTGTCAGTTTCGTTGCAACGAATCTTGCAAATCCTAGTAGATAAAGCTTTGGATAATTTTTATGTTTCTTTCTAAGAAACCATATACATTCCAAATTTACATTTTTATTAATGCTTTCAAATTCATATTGTTTGTCCCTTTATTAAATGAGAATTGTAAGTTTCGGTACAACAAATCTTACAATTGCTGGTCAAGCTGTGGGTGTATTTTTTGTAAGCTTATTAAAAACAGGGAACATTCTAATTGACATACATAATAATGATTCAAATTTGTGTTGTGTTTTTCCTCTATTATCGGAGAATTGTAAGTTTCGTTGCAACGAATCTTGCAAATCCTAGTAGATAAAGCTTCCTAATTGACATATTTATATTTTCTTTAACATTCATATTGTCTGTCCCTTTATTAAAAGAGAATTGTAAGTTTCGTTACAACAAATCTTACAATTGTTGGTATATTAAACTGTGGGTGTGTTTTTTGTTTACTAAGAAACCATGAACATTTTAATTGACATACATAATAATTATTTTTAATTTATTTGGTTTTACCCTTTATTAAAGGAGAATTGTAAGTTTCGGTACAACAAATCTTACAATAGGTTGTCCAAGCTGTGGGTGTATTTTTTGTAAGCTTATGAAAAACAGGGAACATTCTAATTGACATACATAATAATGCTTTAAATTTTGTATTGTGTTTTTCCTCTATTATCGGAGAATTGTAAGTTTTGTTGCAACGAATCTTGCAAATCCTAGTAGATAAAGCTTCCAAATTGACATATTTATAATTGCTTTAAAATTCATATTGTCTGTCCCTTTATTAAAAGAGAATTGTAAGTTTCGTTACAACAAATCTTACAATTGTTGGTATATTAAACTGTGGGTGTGTTTTTTGCTTACTAAGAAACCATGAACATTTTAATTGACATACATAATAATTATTTTTAATTTATTTGGTTTTACCCTTTATTAAAGGAGAATTGTAAGTTTCGGTACAACAAATCTTACAATAGGTTGTCCAAGCTGTGGGTGTATTTTTTGTAAGCTTATGAAAAACAGGGAACATTCTAATTGACATACATAATAATGCTTTAAATTTTGTATTGTGTTTTTCCTCTATTATCGGAGAATTGTAAGTTTTGTTGCAACGAATCTTGCAAATCCTAGTAGATAAAGCTTCCAAATTGACATATTTATAATTGCTTTAAAATTCATATTGTCTGTCCCTTTATTAAAAGAGAATTGTAAGTTTCGTTACAACAAATCTTACAATTGTTGGTATATTAAGCTGTGGGTGTGTTTTTTGTTTACTTATAAAAAACCATCACCATTTTAATTGACATACATAATAATGATTTTTAATTCATATAGTTTTACCCTTTATTAAAGGAGAATTGTAAGTTTCGGTACAACAAATCTTACAATTGTTGGTCAAGCTGTGGGCGTATTTTTGGTAAGCTTATTAAAAACAGGGAACATTCTAATTGACATACATAATAATGATTTAAAATTTGTATTGTGTTTTTCCTCTATTATTGGAGAATTGTAAGTTTCGTTACAACGAATCTTGGAAATCCCAGGGGATAAAGCTTTGGATATGTTTTATGGTTGTTTCCAAGAAACCATAAACATTCCAAATTGACATATTTATTAATGCTTCCAAACTCATATTGTCTGTCCCTTTATTAAAAGAGAATTGTAAGTTTCGTTACAACTAATCATACAATTGTTGGTATATTAAGCTGTGGGTGTATTTTTTGTAAACTTAAAGGACACAGTGAAGATTCTAATTGACATACATAATTACAAATTAAAATTTGTATTGTTTTTTCCCTCTATTATTTGTATAATGTTTCCTGTTGCAGAATACCCTCTGGATGCTATGCAAATGTTCTCATGATAAAAACAAATCGGGAATACTTTGAGAATTTTTCACCGGGAACATTCTTAGAACATGCCTATAATATTCCCTGGTGCAGAATATCCCTCGAACGTTGTGCAAATGTTCTCATGACAAGAACAAATCGGGAATACTTTGAGAATTGTTAAAATAAAAACATTCGTAGCACATGTGTATAATATTTCCTGAAATAGAATATTCCCCGAATGTTATGCAAATGTTCTCATATAACAATACCAAATCGGGAACATTTTGAGAAATGTTAGCAGAATGTTTTGTGCTAGCTGGGTAGGCCCTATTAGACCCAAAATTACTCATGAGGCATATATAACTCACAATATCAATTTCAGTCTCTATCTTTAAAAAATCTATGTCTGACAGTCGTTATTCAGTCTGTAGACGACGTGTATTTATTTAATATCTAAAATGTTATAACAAGCCCAGCTCCCCCTAGGCCTAGGCCCTACATTGATCCACAGTCAGGCCCTATAGATCTGCTGAATCTTAAACAAAGGCCGGTTCCGCCGTCGCCGAGTCTGGAAATAGACTCGAGGGGTCTGGAAACAGATAGACAGTCCGCCGCCGATAAGTGATATAATTTGGGCTGCTCCGCTTGGCAATTCAATGCGGGCTTATTAGTACGAGAAGATGCGGTCACTCGTCTTGGTCTTGACCATTGTTCCCCATCATCATCAGCATCACCACAGGGTCAGCGATCTGAGACTCTTCGAAGTTGAGTCTGGGGGTGTAGGGCCTACTGAGGAGAAGCAGAAGAATCAGGGAGTTTTTGGCAGGCAGATTTGTAAAGTGAGGAAATCGGCTCGGCACTCATTGCTTCTAACCCAGCAAACACGACACGTTGGCACAATGATGTTCTAATGTTGGACCAGCGTCGCAGACGTTGGGCCGACATTAAAACATCATTATTTCAACGTGTCGTGTTTGCTGGGAAGATACATTTGATCCTTGTCGGGAGATGGTGAGCGATTGACAATGTCGGAAGGTCCGGGCAGCCCTATTCGGGGATAACTAATCTATACCAAACAAACAAACAAACAAACAAACAAACAAACAAACAAACAAACAAACAAACAAACAAACAAACAAACTACTGAGGGCGCCTTTTTATTAAATTTAATATTTGAAGTGTTGAAACTAGCCCCGCTCTCCTCTTGGCCTAGCTTGTGGGCGCCCACATAAAAAGTCGGTCTTTGCAGCCAGTGTCTGAGTGCTGGATATGAAAATGTTGTGTGAGACCTTTATTCCTAGCAGTGAACTTCCAGCTGTACGATAGATTGATTGTTTAACAGTAATATTTGGGAATCCGCTACCGAATCATACAATCCTAAATTATTGTAAGTTTGGTTGATTGTGAGAACCGCTGCAACAATCCCACTGACTGGCTCAGCCCAGTGATGTACCGCAAAAGCTGAAAAGCAGTTACTGTTTTTTTTTACTTTTCAGCCCAACGCCGACAAGGGTTGGACGTCTTCGCGTCATCACTTCCTTTCAGGAGACACAGTGCGGCTGGCAGTTGCTTGATTCTCCAAACCGGATCACGCGCTTGGATAGACACGAATGTGACTCTCATACAGCCAGCATTATACATACTTTCTTCGTTCCTCCCCCTGACTCTGATGCACTCTGCTTACTAATGTGCAGATTCGCCTGTGGTGTCAGTTCCATGCTGCAACGACAAACACCAGTAAATAAAACAGCAACCGTTTACCTGAAAAGTCAGTAGTTACTGTTTATGTTGTTTACAGTCGCCATAAGCCCTACCCAGCAGAAGCAAGACGTTGAATAAATGTTGGTTTAACGTTGATTCAACGTCGTAGACGGTGAACCAACGTCACACCAACATTGATTCAACGTCTTGTGTCTGCTGCCTTTGCTGTCTGTTTGATGTTGATACACATCATTTTTTGTCACGGCGGAGATGAAGATTGGTGCTTCTCCAACCTCATATATACCAGATTTCAATGTGTAGGCTGGAAAGCACGAAAGAGATGAAATAGGTTATGCTACTTTGATAGAGTATACATAGTATGTATGGAGGCATATGTGTACAACCGGACCAACGTACCCCAAAAAGTTCGCGTTTGAAGTTTATGATCCACCGCAAATTCAAGAAAGTGAATGAGGACAATATTGACGGCATTTACATTCTCTATTCATTAAAACTATGCACATCTTCGAATACTTCCGGTTTCGAGCCTCGATGCGTCGAGTATATTATGTGGTCCAGCTGTGCGTAAATAACAGTGACCAATTTGGTTGATTCACAACGGAACCAACCCATGTTAATTAGACATAATTATACTAATACATGTGAAAAAGACAACAAAAAGGACTTTACAAATTAGCTACACCTGCTGTAGATCTATTAAAATACGTATAATAATTTACGTTAAATGATGGGGACTGTGAGGCTGATGGGAGAAAAAAAAGTGTGGGTTGATCTGGTTGTTTATACATCAATTTCTAAGATTTTGATTTATGCACACATGGACCTAGCCATATTTATTGAAAATTATGCTAATATGTAGAAAATGACAATAATAAGTAAATTACAGACACTCCACTTCTCCTGTATAGTAAAATAAGTCCAACTTGTTATGAATTTGGTGAAATCACGAGGAATCTGAAGATGATAAGATAGTAAGATCATTATTAATGGGTATGCCTAGAAACGCAAAAGCGGGTGGAATATGTTTGATCAAGAAATCTATAGATTCCTTGGTTTGTTAAAGTTGTGAATTCGGTGGATGCTTAGGCTGGCCATCAAAACGATCAGATCCGAAAATCAAACAAATTTGTTTTCGTCTTTTACAAACTGTTTTTTTGCCACTCAGTAATCTGTTTGGCATCACTGCTGTTCATACCATATAATGTATAGTGACTGCAGGTTTTACAGCGCATTGTAGAATGACTGGAACTGTTAAGGCCACCTCTGTCCAGGTCTCTGCAGGCACAGAAAAAGATAAAATAGGGCGAGTTGACTCACATCACCAGCAGACACGATACGTTGAGGCATTGGAACTCCCGCCCTACATCATATTGATGACAGTTTTTTGGTGTGCAAATGTAGCATGAACACTGATGAACACTGGGATGTTTTTTTAGAAGGTAGTCTCGACCATAGTGCACGAATCCCTGGTAGTCAGCTACGCTACTGCATTGCAAAGACAAACAGCGGTAACTACTTAATTTTTAAAGTAAGCAGTTACTGCTATTTGCTTTCGCAGGAGAGGACACCATCAGATTTCAAAGAGTATCTTAGCTTGGAGGAAGTCGTATTCGTGACAATCCAAGCGCGTGATCCGGTTTTGGAGGGGACCTTTCAGGCCAACTGTATCCTGTCAAAGGACGAAGGCCATGAAGACGAGATGACACGGAAATTGTGAGCGAAATGACACAGAGGCGGTAAACTGCTGTCAACGATGGGGTCAAAATAGGTCTCATCATGTGAGCACTTGTCTCAGCAAACCCGTAGCGTTGATCCTGTATTGGGTGATCATGTGTTGGGCAGACGTCGGAAACGGTGGGCCAACATCAATCCAACATTGTATCAAAGCCTGGTGTTTTCTAAGATGGGAACGAATGCGATCATGGGCGACCTATCAATAATTTTAATGGCTGTGAGGTTCAAGGTCGAGACGGACGTCTCTTCTTTCCTTCAAACTATACCCGTCGAAAACGTTGGCCCGACATTGTATAAATGCTATACAATTGTTTTGTGTTTGCTGGATAGGCGTGATGTAGACTTGACCATTTACCCGCTTGGCACATAATACAATAGCTTTGAGTCCATTTTATCATCACATGAGATCTCTGTTGTTGGGGATAAAATGTGTGTTTCATAATCAACATTTTGCAGATGTTTGGTCTCAAGTTAAACAAATATGAGTACTTTTCACCCACATGAAGTGATGGATTGCTCTAGCGAGACACAACTTAAAGTGGGTGGAAATTTAAAACTTAGCGGAACACAGGGTTAACAAGTCATGCTTTTATAAAGATTGCTATAAATGAACTTGTAATGGAGGCAATATATTATGTACTTTTCGCAGACACGCTCAACGTGGAGATCTGATAATTTAATTTTGCGTGGATTTTATATAGGCCTGAGAACAGACCATACCTGTACGCTTAGTGCGCAAACAATTTAAATTCAACGCACCGATTGATCTGAAAACGAGAACATTTGAAATTAATTACTTTATTTCGGCAATTGCTTTAATCAAATGTAAATACTAAATTACCTGCAAATGTCAACAATTCGTCGTCATTGATAGGCTGTATCTGCCATTTAAAAAAACGATCGATGCCCCATTTCATATTCAAGGGATACTTATTGGTCAAATCGGTACTATTACATCAATACAATTGTCACTGTCATTAAGTAGTTTTGTTCCTTTCAAATACAATTATTGCCCATATTGGGCACTGTCAATGTCTTCCGTTGCATTGATTTTCCCCTAAATACCACCGACCGTCTTATATGAAAGATTATTCATGGATGTGTTGATCACATTAAATGGCAGCCTTGGTGGTCCTAATGGCACTAATGGTGGTCTTAATGACAGCATTGGTGGTCTTAATGGCAGCATTGGTGGTCCTAATGGCAGCATTGGTGGTCTTAATGGCAGCATTAATAGTCTTAATGACAGCATTGGTGGTCTTAATGACAATATTGGTGGTCCTAATGGCAGCCTTGGTGGTCCTAATGGCAGCATTGGTGGTCTTAATGGCAGCCGTGGTGGTCTTAATGTAGGATTGGTGGTCTTAATGACATCTTCGGTGGTCTTAATGGCAGCGTTGGTGGTCTTAATGGCAATCTTGGTGGTCTTGATGGCAGCATTGGTGGTCTTAATGGCAGCATTGGTGGTCTTAATGGCAGCATTGGTGGACTTAATGCAGGATTGGTGGTCTTAATAGCCGCATTGTTTGACTTAATGGCAGCATTAATAGTCTTAATGACAACATTGGTGGTCCTAAATACAATATTGGTGGTCTTAATGGCAGCCTTGTTGGTCCTAATGGCAGCATTGGTGGTCTTAATAGCAGCCATGGTGTTCTTAATGTAGGATTGGTGGTCTTAATGACATATTTGGTGGTCTTAATGGCAGCGTGGAAATTGAGTGGGGTCAGGTAATGTCGGTGGCCAAACAAAGAGCAGAGTTGATTTGACTAACTAACGAACCCTGAGAGCTTAGTACACTTCTACAAAAGAGAAGATGGAATGGAGTGCTCTCGACAAAAAACAAACAGCAGTAACTGCTCACTTTTCAAGTGAGCAGTTACTGCTGTTCGTCTTTGTATGGCACAGTGGATAGGTGACCCAGGCTTTCAGAATCAATACACCATCACGGTGGAGGCCAGCAGTCTATGATCTTGACATGTCCCTGATCTCCAAGCTGTGCTTCATCTCGTCAGATCAATCTGCCTTGATGCCTGACACCTTGAGTAATAATACCCTATGATAATTTCATACAAAGGCTACCAGCATTATCTGGTTACTTGTAAAGCTGGTGTTTGTCTTTGCATGATAGTAAGTATATGATCGAATTTTGGAGGCTAACCTTGTCATCAATGTGGTGCGTAGAGAGTGACTCCAAGTTGGTCGAAGGCCTAAAGTGTACACTACTGTCTGTCTGACTAGATGGAGGAAACTACTTTGTGATTCCTATCGCTGCGATATCCGTACGATGGGCCGCAAGGCACTGAATCATCCACTCACTATGATTAAATATTAATAAGTCACTATCTAGGGTGAAAACACAGTCAGTACGATACATAAACCTAACGTGGGTACAATGTTGTGCCATCGTGTGGGACGTTGGCCCAATATTCACGAGGGATTCACAGGGATTCACGAGTATGATATTCCATCGTGACTCCAGTAATCTTTTGATACAATGCATGAGGTGCTTTTTTAGACTACACCCCATTTACCACTTAACATTGATCCAGTGCTGGTTTAATGTTGGGCCAGCGTTGAAGACAGTGGTCCACCATTAAACCAGTTCTGATTTTGCCTCTCGTGTTTGCCGGGACATGTTCGTTTGTCATTGTTGCTCTGACACTGACTCTTGTTTTCAAAACTGGATCACGTCTTCAGTTATTATTAAGCACGAACGCGACTGCATGAGGGCAACATCTTCCCTCCACCTGCAGCATTGCTCTGCAGAACCACAGTTACTGCTTACTTGATAGGTGAGCAGTTACTGCTGTTACGTGCTTTGCTCGGATGGAGCAGTCAAATGACATGGTTTGCTGTCCGACAGTACGTGTCGAGGCTTGTGTTGTCGTGATTGGCAGCCGACCTTCTGTCCAGATATGCCATACAATGTAAGCCTGAAGCCAAGCAAAACAATGGGAATAAAACATGACACAATGTTGCTATTCACCCATTGTGTTTCTGTTTGCTCAGTGTGAAGTAAGAGAAGACACCACAACGACACGAAAGCGAAATTTGCTTTTTTTTCACATGGCCTAATGACAGCCGTCTTGAAAAAATCGACGACTTCCTTGCTACAAAAAAATATATTCATCATGCAACGGTATCTTATTTTGCATTTACATATACACACTATATACGAGTATTTTCATGGAAATAACTGAACGTAAGTAGCTTGGACGCGCTAATATTATATTAAAGGGAGATGTCGAGACAATAATGTTCACAGTACATCTTACTTTATTGTGACCACCATCTTGTTAAATGATGGGAGTGTGAGTGTTGTATGGATTGATGGATCTTTTTATGCTAGGATATATAAAGTGATGATACGAAATCGTCTTTATATCCATCATTCAGCAGTATCTGATGTTTAAAAAAATATTAACTCACAAGATATATATACCTGTATGCGTTAACAAATACATACACATAATTATACTGGTCCATGAATGAAAAAAACTAAACGTAGTGTTTCTTATCGTAAAAGGGTTAATATACGCACAAACAAATTAAAAGGGGATATAGAGTTCACAGTACTTTACCCCTTTAACCGCCGGTGCCGCATATACTCGGGTTTTCATTTTTTTAAGCACATAAGGTACCACATTTTAAATATGCTAAAGAAAAAATGTGACATCACCCAGCAAGATTTGAAAAGAGTTGACCGCCATTTTGTCAAATCTGAATAATTTTCACTCACTTGAAGTTGTGGATCGCGTCAGCGAGACACAACTTCAAGTGGGTGAAAATTCAAAATGAATAATTTGGCGGTTAAAGGGTTAAAGTGTATTATAAACGTTAGTTTGTTAAATGAGGGAAGTGTGACGGTCGTATACAGGTTAGATGTGTACCATTATCCAACAATTATTTATTTGAAGACGGCGAGAACATGTATTCTTATAGGCTGTAAATGTTTAACAAAGTAAGATTATTTATTTCAACATAAACACACACACACAAACACACACACATGGTGACACACATATGTATCATGTAGATCATCCCTAAATATTGCAGGACTCGGTAAGCCTAGATATGTATAACTCGATGGTTTGGATCTACTAGTATGAAAGCAGAAAAAGCCGTCTGTCGTCATACCGAGCCAACACAAGTCCTAAACATGTGGTAATGCTGATGCATGACGCTAAGCCTTTGTGGACGAAGGTACATCAAAAACAGCTTAACTGGAGTGCTTATCCTAAGGCGATGTAGCTCCACTTTGGTATGACAGGTTCATATACACCTATGATACTTCTTGAAGGTGTCGTTTATTATTTAACAACCCTTTAGCCCTTTAACCGCCGGTGCCGCATATATTCGGGTGCTCATTTTTTATAAGCACATTAAATACCACTTTTTAAACATGTTAAAGAATGTGACATTAATCATTAATTGACCTCCATTTTGTCAAATCTGAATAATTTTCACTCACTTGAAGTTGTGGATCGCGTCACCGAGACACAACTTCAAGTGGGTGAAAATTCAGATTGAATAATTTAGCGGTTAAAGGGTTAATACCAAGGTGCCGACGACGTAAGAAATCCGTGATTTCGCAGACAATTATATAATACTAGTACATTTGTCCACATCAGTCCAATGATTGCATAAGGCCATTATTATATCTTGGACGGTAACATCCTTTATGACCCAGCTTATGGCTCCGGTTTTTTATGGATGATAAATCTGTCTATGTTTGTTCGGGCTGTATTCACTTAGAGTAATGGTCGTAAAGAGATAAAGTGTGGCCCAGTGAATAACAATACGATCCCAAGCTATCAACTGCTTGGACGTATATTGTCTTTTATAGCGGCCTCATTGGGCCGCCATTTTCCACGTTACGCTTATCTGTTTATTACATGTAATCCCGTCTTCAGACCACGGACAAACTGGGAGAGTTAGATCATAATAATTATCATCATTTTGAATATCAGAGAAGATTACGGAGTGACGTTTGACATCGCTTGACTAAGCTTTGCTTTGTCGAATATCGTAATCTGGAAAATTAATGTTGTTGGGTCTCTGCTTGAACCGATTTCCCTGTGAATTTTAAAGCAGAAAAAGATATAAATCTCCGATGTTTTTTGGAGAATTTTGAGGTAAAAAAATGGTAAAGAGCAAAAATAGTTATTTATTTATTTGATCACATTAAACATGTTGTTAAAAGTGTCTACATAGTGCAGGCATTAGGCACAGCTTTGATCTAATACTGACTCGAGGCTACACGAAGATAACCATGATGAAGTGTCAACGCGTGCATCAGTTCCTTCGGGATCAATGCGTCATTATGCAGGACGCCTAAAAGTCCGCACTCTCAACATGGCTACTGATCTCCACTGGTGCATCTTTCACCATGTGCGGCAGGTCTTTGTGGGGAAATTACATTACAATATTATTAGGCGCAAATGCGTGCAAAGATAAACGACAGTAGCTGCTCACTTAAAAGTGACCAGTTACTGCTGTTTGCCTCTACTGAGAAGCATAGTGGCAGGATCCAAGCAAGAACGACATGGCCGAGATTTCATGCAAATGCGGTGCTGATTAGCAGATTAGCTATTGAATGATTGTCCAATGTCGTAGATGGTGGCCCATATGTAAGACCAGCCAATAGATCAACCTTGGCTGTACATCTCTTGTCTGATAAATCAAATGAATTGGGTTTTAGGTTTGTGGACATATAGGCTAAACTGGGCCAGGCGAACCTCCTGATGATGGTGAGATTAATGACATGATACTGCCCTCCATACACAGGATTCGAAATTCAAGCCCTGGTGGTCCGAGGCCGAGCACGCTACCTCTCGGTCACGGAAGCTCCCCACAATATTGAATCATCAATTAGTAAACAACTGTAAAATTGTTTGACGGTTTCATTATTAGTTTACAATCGTATTACTGTTTGTTTCAGTTGCCAATTGTACATTTATACATTTACTTTCATTCCATTCTTTGTTTCCCAAACATCGTGTTGAGTGATGGGCATATGATAGCCGAAATGCTATAACTTGGTGATACACATAATTATATAATCATGACAACGTACGGTTGTCATTATTATGTGATGATCGCTAATGCATTCGATAAAGGGGCTTATTCTGGTACTTCCTAATTACGTGGTTCCATATGAATTCACGGTATGGGATTCTTGATTCTACACACACAACGTACTTGGTTATTAACCTGATAAAATAGTTTAACATGAACATTCTCCTGTTTCAAATCCTGTGTTATCATGGTTACACCCTATATGAAAATGAGCTTTTCAAAATTAATGTACTCTGGGTTACCCTAACCATCGCAGGAAACTAATACTTAGTTCTGCATTGGAACACTGCTAGACAATTAACTATTATTATTTACACTTATCAAATAGATCCAAAATATTTATACTTTATTTCATATTTCTCCATCGTCACTTTCTGAGTATACTGCACTTGATACTACACAATGATCCGCGGCACTGAGAGCATGTAGGTGAACGCTAGAGGTTGTACTTTCTACAGTAGCATCTAACAATCCTACGGTCTGTATGTCACCCACAAAGAATAATATTTAGCAATTGGTTAGGAACAGCTGGTGGATCAGTCATGATTGGTATGAAATTAGGGTCAGCTGTTCGCTCTCCCTAATCCATTGGTCGTAGTACAGTTACTCCTCGCCATTCCTGAACTTAGAGACAGACTCCGATAGGCCTTACTGTTGCTGTTGTTGGAGGTAATGAGTGGGACTGTGTGTGGGTGTATTCTTCGAGGCTGTACACATTAAGGAAAGTCAATTCTACATTTTTTTCACCAGTTTCAACAATTTGGCTTAGTGTTGAGTTTGCTAATGTTAAGTACTTTTTTTGCTCTATGAATATCTGGCTAGACATGTGCTTCTTCAATGAGGCTCTTTTTCCAACACCATAGTCTTGATGTCGCGCTACAGCCTCGATGGCATGCATGAATAGTATACTTTCACGCACATCACGCCCCAGATGTTTCTTCATATCTTTGAAGTCCCATGCTCGATTTTTTTTGGCTGTGCATAAATAAATCGTGTGCACCTTGATTCACATAATAACACAGAAGGACTAACAAATCTGTATCTTCACCCACAAGCAGAGTGACTTTTGACTCTGCACACTGCATTGCTGTTCTCACGATTAGTAGATCTGCATCACCACGAGAGTGGTGGACAACGAATTCAGCGAGAAGTAGATAATCACCTAACATCTTGTTGAATCTCTGTTTGTTTTTATTGTTAGACAATAAGTCATCCTTCTTCTGTGATAATTTCATGTCATCTGTGAGGCTTGCGTCTACCCACATTTTACCATGGAATCGTCGTTGATTTGTGACAAACTAGTCTACAGCAAGCATCCAAGTAAAACTGCAGCCTCCTCGTATCTGGCCATATTCTTCGGGCGGATCACTAGTGGCGTACCCTGGTTCCTCCGCTCAACTGTGGTGCCAATGCAGCTCTCGCATCAGGGCAGGCACTGGTGTAGGCCGCGGTAGACTTAGATAACCGGCAATAGAGTGTTTGACATTAGGTCTCTCACGTGGGATGGATGGAGTTACCCTCCCTATTGTTACTCTGGGGATTATCCGACCCGACGATAGCGGAGCTGTGCAAAATGCCACGGAGTTTCAGCATTAAATTACATAGCAGACCCAGGTCTCCGGCCGTTAGACATGCCCAGAACCCCTTATCGGGCGAGCGAAGGAAAACGCTCTCAATAATCCACCATGCCCTATCACTCCCACCCTCACATCATCATATGTACATCATTCATCCCATCAATTGACTACAACGTTTTTATCGCATTGCAATGTCACTTGAATGACCATTTGTGCCGAAAACTGACGTAAAGCAATGATTTACTACTACGACTACAATCTTTGTGGTGGACTAGTGATATTCGTCAAAAATACATGAATCTTGTCAAAGTTTCGTTCAAAATAAACTTTGCATAAATCACAATATGTGGAGGATCCGGTGTGCCAAGGTATGCGATGTAGCAGTGATCCACCATCGATTACATGATCAATGACACCTGTTGGTATCTCTGTTGATGACATTTGTGCCAAATAAGTGATAGTGTCTGCCAACACTGATTTATGTTATTCTCTCATCATCTGAGCATTATCAAATAAGGCAGGTGGATGGAACCTGCAGAAACTCACTTCACATTTTCACTGAAGATTTATAAGCTGAGGTTGTAGTTTGTTATTTGCTCTTGAAAGTGTTGTTCATCACAAGTGCATTATTCATGGTAGCCATCACACGATTCCTAATATGTTTGGCATCATCCCCATGTAGTGCTGCTGTGCCTGCATGAGCTACAGTCATATTATTGTCTTGTTCCACAGTATCCCCTGTATTCTATGCCGATGATATATTGTATCTCTCTGTTCACTTCTGTACAAACAGGCATACATAATAACCAGTCTATTATTTGCTGCTCAAACATCCTCCTGCCTCTGGTTAAACTCCCGCTAGTTTTCAGAGCATCTGTTCTATCATAAGAGGTGATTGCTAGTAGTAGTACCTTCTGCCCCCATCCGGGGAGGGTCATCAGGGATCTGTTCCGTCCGTTGAATGCTGTGTACGGCATTGCACGGGAGCACTAGTCTACAGCAATCATTCAAGGGCAGCTGCAGCCTCCTCATATCTGGCCATGA
Source organism: Flabesymbios commensalis (assembly GCA_964017125.1). Classification (NCBI taxonomy): domain Eukaryota; kingdom Metazoa; phylum Annelida; class Polychaeta; order Terebellida; family Flabelligeridae; genus Flabesymbios; species Flabesymbios commensalis. The sequence continues at coordinate 85,755,998 of OZ024904.1, read as the reverse complement.
TCTTCGGGTGGATTGCCAGTGGCGTACCCTGGCTCCCCCGATCAACAGCGGAGCCAATGCAGCACCCGCATCAGCGCATGCGCTGGTGTAGGCTGTGGTGGCCTTCAATAACCATCAATAGCGTGTTTGACATTATGTCTCTCACGGAGAATGAATGGAGTTATCCTTCCTATTGTTACGGAAATGCCACGGAGTTTCAGCATTAAATTGCACAGCAAAACCCAAGTCTCTGGCGGTCTGGGCATGTATGGAAATAGATCCCCTCGACATGCCCAGAACCCCTCATCGGGCGAGCGAAGGAAAACGCTCTCAATAATCCACCATCCCCTATCACCCCCACCCTCACATCATCATCTGACTACAACGTTTTTATCGTATTACAATGTCACTTTAAAGACAATTTGTGCCGAAAAGTGACGTAAAGCAATGATTTACTACTACTACTATCATAAGGTCAGCTGATCGACCTGCCAACATCTACTGCTTTGCCGGGCTGCCTACTTAGAAACCATCTTGAACATTATTACATACATCAAGATGTGTGTTTCCCAATTCAGGCATAATATGTTGCAGGTATACTCGCGCTAATTTACTATACAATTTATGTCTAGAGGTAGTCAAGTAGGGCAGAATCTCAGAAACAGTTTGCAGATGAAGCGACCAGTTACCAAGACGTTCTGTTTTGATCAGCTGCTTCAGCATGCTTATCATGTATTGTAACCACAGCTTTGTCATCCGATAAGTGGCAAGGATGTAGTTACACGTAGGAGGATATTTTCTATCTTTAATCAGTTGGTGTGGTGCTTGCTTTCATACATGTACGTGATTGATAATTCAAGAGGTAATGTGATTGTATGTATTTTGTTATTGTATTTCGATAGTCAGTGTATCCTATATATCTTGTTGTTTCCTTATTATAGCTCCAAAATAACCATACAGTACTTGTGCAGAGAATTAATGAGGAAGCGGAATGGGAAATTGTGGTGCAACTACAATACCAAGTGAATCTGTCCACTTGAAGATACTTTAATACACCAGTATATGTAGCGTTTATAATTCATTCTGGTAAAAATCGTACACTATGGCAGATAATGGAGACATACTTTTGTCTCTGAAGCTCTCCTGTTGACGGATAAATGTCACACAAATTGTCAACTGCTTTGATGTCATCCAGAATGAACTCTGAAGCAGCTTCTATTATGCGATTTTTCTGCGATTTTTTCTGTGATCTTCATTATGGTTATTTCGTAACTCAAGAAGAATACTTTCGGCTGTATGCCTCATGGTGACTATATTAGCCTTGTCATTAATAGCTGTGATGATAATTTTTTTTCACCATAGTAACTTTTCTTTATATATTTTTTACTATGAGATGACAGTAATTATCCTTCAAACTATTCACTCGATGTAGTGACAATCGTGCTTCGCTCGTCATCATTGTAAACTAATAGCTCAACCACTCTAATAAAAGCAGAGTACTGATCGTCTATTGTTTTTCGGCCCGGTTTTTTAGCCTCTAGGTCTCCCTATCCGTGGCTTTTTAGGTAGACTTTTATCAGTAAATGACTGTGATAAACATTTTCTAGTCCTGAAGTTGACACTGCAGACCTGATGGTAGGCAGTATCAGCTGCATGAAGATAAGATCATGTATATATGGAGGACTCTGACACAAATCTTTTCGTTAGGAACTCTTCTCGGACGATCGCAAATTTTGATATTGTTGATATTGTTGATATTGTTGATGTTGTTGTCCTTGGTATTGTTAGCCAGAGCAGTTGCAACAGTAGTTGCAGCAGTGGTATATTTTATACGACATTCTGTGAGAACAACCTGTTCTGGGACAGTAACGATCAAGCATTTGCATGGATTTATTTACGCTCTGAGAACCTTTATAATGTAATGTAACTGCTGATGACAAATAAGTCTGGATTGACTTTCTTTCTGTCAATAAAATATCTGTCTGTCTGTCTGCTGGTCGACCATCGCTCAGAGGAATATTGCAGAATACACATATTGTGTTTATTACAATTATTATCAATCATAATATAGATTGCATCGGACAGATTAGACGGCAGAAACAATAATATCAAACTATTACTGAATAGGCCTTCCTGGTGAGATGCGGGACGTATTCTGTAGTTTATTAAGGGGGTCTAACACGTGACTACTCAACAATATGTACAACACTGAGCCGTTTACATAATGTTGGGTTAATGCTGGTCCAGTGACGTAGACAGTAGGCCAGCATTGAATCAAATTTGAATCCATATCACGTATATGCGTTAAGATTACCAATATATTTGAATCTGAGCTTATAATGAGTCGAAATTTTGTTGACGCCAGCTTTAGGATAGATGGTATAATAAATGAAATATTAGACGTTTTTTTCAAAGCAAATCATTATTTATTTGAAAAAAAATAAAAATAAATTGTGGCCATTTTGAAAAAATGGCTATAAAACCGTCATCTGAATTGTTACGTATTGGGATATTCTAGGGGCATTGTGAATAGAATACCGAATTCAAAAATGCACAAATCTGTTATGTTCCAATTTGTTCCACCTCGAATCGTAAATGCTCTGGACTATAAAGAGACTAAGATATATCATGCCAGCTCGCTATCTAGCATGTAAGCCACATCGTCACATCAATGCATTACATTGCACATTTTCAATCAAATTAATTAAATTTAAATTGCACAAAATATTTTCCATCACAATAAGGACGTCGTTCTTAGTTTTTTTTTTGAAATGTTATTTTTATGTATTTTATAAAATCAATACATTTTTACTTCACTTTGAATTGGGAATCGAAGCAGCAATTCACTTTACGTTAATTCCAAAATTGAACCTGCATTGGATCAATATCGTGCACTTGCTTGGTTCAATAAAGTGACATACATTATGGTCATTTAAAGCATGAATACACATGCAATTTAAACCTCTACCCGCCAAGTCATTTAATTTAAATAATTCAGATTCGACAGAATGGAGGTCAACGATTTTGAAATTCTCCTGATTGATGTCACGTTTTAACATGATAAAAACTTGTATTTTATGTGCAAAAAAATGAAAAATCTAGTATAAACGGGACCGGTGATAAAAGGGTAATTAGCATTGGAGAGGGAATTATTGGAAAGCGCTGTAAGAAGCATACCTCATCTCATCTCTGTTGATATTGTGATGTTGACAGCTGCTTTTCACACTGGATCACGCGCTTCATTAGATATGTACCTGATAGTCCAGGAATTTTAGGTTTTGAGATGGAAAAAAATAATATAAAGCTGAAAAATTCAGGAAGTGTTCATTGTGTCCTGCTTTATTACCTGTAAAAAAGTCCCAAAGTTTCCCCTGAGCGGAACATCCTTTTTTTTGACAAAAATCAAAATAGCCGCCAAACGCCATGTTGAAGTTGTAATTCATGAACTATTTGACATATATTTTAATGTAATACCTCATTTACACATGATTTTTAATGCTGAACTCATTTCTAAAACTAGTAGTAACTTTTAGGGTTTCGGTAAAGAATAAATCCAAGATGGCTGCCATTTAATGTTAAATTGGGAGCAAGTCTATTGTCATTAGTATTTGAGATACATATAAGCTTTTAAATCTATAGACTACCAGTATGTCCTCCTTTATTACCTGTAAAAAGTCGTAATGTTTTTCCCGGAGCAGAACATATTTTTTTGACAAAATTCAAAATGGCCGCCAAGCGCTATGTTGAAGTTGTATTTCCTGAACTATTAGACGTATGTTTTAATGTAATACCTCATTTCCACATGATTTTTAATGTTGAATTCATTTCTGAAGTTATTAGTAATTTTTAAGGTTTCGCTAAAAAATAAATCTAAGATTGCCGCCATTTAGGGTTTCATTGGGAGAAATTGTTATTCGTATTCGAGATACATATAAGCTTTTAAATCTATAAATTACCAGTAATTAATGACCAATAACAAATAACTCTATATCCAAAGGAAATATGCAGTACACATTTTAGTGTATTTATTTCATAATACATGATAGCCAAAACATCATATTCAATCAATCAAACAACATTAGTCTGAGAGAGCTATGCCATTTTTTTTCCTAATTATCAACCTGAATTTCATTAATTCGAGATGACTTACTGTACCCAGTTCCCATTCAGCTTGTGTACCTCGCAGACCTGCTGCATCTTAACATGCAAACCAACTTTGGCAACCACACCTAATCATTTCCATCAATTTAGGAGGTGCTGCATCAAGCTCCGTGAAAACTGGTTACAGGTTTTTATTTTAAAATTGACATCCCCAGCCTGTTGGTGGTAATCTGTTGCCATGGAATTTTTGTACATTTAGATATGTCAGTGATACATGTTATTTACTACTGCTTCAGCTGGGGTCCTAAGCAAATGTCCTAAGCAAGGGCCCACACTCGAGTCCACAGGGTCATAGGCAAGGTCTCACACACAAGGCTGCATTGTCCTAGGCAAAGACTCACACCCGAGCCTACATGTCCTAGACAAGGTCTCACAACCAAGCCCCCATTGACTAGGCAAGGACTCACACAGACACACACGTGCATGGTCCATGGGCAAGGAATCACACCCGAGCCCGTAGTGTCCTAATCAAGAACTCACACTCGAGTCGACAATGTCCTGGGCAAGGTATCACACCTGACCATACAGGTCCTAGGCAAAGATTCACATCCGAGCCTAGAGGTCATAGGCAAGGATTATCCTAGGCGCGCAAGGTATTAGGCAAGGACTCACACCCCAGCCCGCAGCGTCCTAGGCATGGTCTCAAACCCGAGCCTTTAAGTCCTAGACAAGGATTTAGCGTGAGCCCGCATGGTCTTAGGCAAGGACTTACACTCGAGCCGCCAAGGTCCTAAGCAATGACTCACACCCGAGCCTGCAGCGTCCTAGGCAAGGTCTCAAACCCGAGCCTACAAGTCATAGGCAAGGGTTTACCATGAGCCCGCATTGTCTTAGGCTAGGACTCACACCCGGGCCTAGGCAAAGTCATACACTGGAACTTGCAGGGTCCTAGGCAAGCACTCACACCAAGGCCCTTGGCCTTATGGTCCTAGGCAAGATCTCACACCTCACATGCGGGCATAAGGGTCAAATGCAAGGTATCATACCCGAGCCTGCAGGATCCTAGGGAAGGTCCCATACCCTATTTATCATATTTATATATATTTGATGCAACATTAATAGGAACCCGAATAAATTTGTTTGTGTTTGAAATAACGAGGCGGTCTCGATGGCACATTCGATCCTGCTATGACTCGAAACTCTACTGGGTTTAAATCTTCGCCGGGTCGGATGTTAGTCATCGAGGTTGTGCCTATACAGTGCTCCAAACTGTTCAAAGGCATGGAGTGTGCAGTGAAGTCTATGGCACTTTGCACTATAAAGAGCTCTTGAAGTTATTCGATAAGAGTAGGGCATTAAGTCCGTTCCTTCTTTCGCGATATTGTCATGATTGTGCAGAAAGCAACGTAAAGCAATATTCACTTGAAATAACGACACGTGCATAGATGACAGATATTTTGTAGTGTGGTTCAGCTGGGTAGGTCTATATCCTAAAACCTCAATGGGGCATATAAACGTGTCAATTTATCAATTTATCAATGGTGATAACGCCACCAAAATTGGTCTGTGTATGCACCTGAGGGTACTGTGAGAACAGCATAATAGCCAAACCTTAAATCAAAATGATCGTGATTTTTCAATATGACCACCATAATATGTAATAATAGGCCTACCTAAATTATTTTACTGACGTTACTCATACGATTGTTTAGTTTGTATTTGATATTGTTATGTTTTAACATGTTTACAATTTCTAAATTGATACATTTTTGTTTCTATATTTTGACAAACAAATCAACAAAACTGTCAAACTAAAAAAATAACCACCACAAAAAATAATATTGATTATTATATTATGAAAGTTATTTTAGTGCATCTAAAGACATATGGTTGTTCTTCGTTAGATAAGCCTGACTGTGTTTCTGCATTATAACATAGTATTTTTCCCCATACAAAAAATTACAATGCCCGCTATTTTTAAGATGTCTGCTATTAAACAGACCCGTTCAACAGATACTTGTCAGTGACCACATGTCCGCAAAAACGCATTCCAATTTCTTGCTTCCCAATCTGGTTTTTTTTAAATCCTTTTTCATATCTGATTGAGACATGCACACTGGCACAACGCACGCTGTTGTCACCGTAATAATTTCATGCATCTTAATTTATTATTATTTTTATTATCACATGAAAGGCTGGAGAAACCTCGAGGACAATTTACTGGACTAAACCAAATAGCATAACCACTCTTGATTCCAGAAATACTTTTTACTGCCACTATGATTCCAAATAAAAAAATATGTAGACACAAAATGACATAATTTCTGAAATTATTCTTTTTCCTCAATGGCGGTCATTTTGAACTGTGGAATGACATGAGCTTTACAATGTTGAAATAGGACCAAATTAAGTTTCTCGTGAAAAATTATGCAGAAAAAAAGATATTACAAAAGAATATATTTGAATTTCTCCATAAGTTACAATTTCAGTATTGTATCAGGCGGCCATTTTGGATTTTTGCAAACAAAACACGAATAAGGCTTTAAAATTTTAAAAGAAGACCTGAAATGAGTTCCCTGTAAAAAATCAACTGAAAAAGAGGTATTACAAAGGATTTTATGTTAACTTCTTCGTATGTTACAATTTTTAAATGGCCTCTGGCGGCCATTTTGGATTTTCGCAAAAAAAAACATGTTCCGCTCCTGGGAAACTCTGGGACTTTTTACAGGTCATTAAGGCTGATCATCTGAACAACTCCTGAAATTTTCAGCTTTATATTATTTGTTTCCATCTTTACCCCTAAAAATGCTTAAAATTCCCGGACTATGACTGCCAAACACGATTCTGTATTCTTCTTGGTAAATCACTCTGTCGTGTGGAGCCTGGTGTGCTTCTGAAATAGTTTCTGTCATAGGTTTTCACTGCCAGACATTTCACCATGTAATGATGAGGTGGATGAGGGAGCATGGGAGGGGCAGAGCGGTACTCTTCCAATATTTTTTTATTTTTTTAATGGCGCAAGTACGTCCCTGACGTCCCTGGATCGTTTCTCAAATATGCCACTTAAACAGGCAGATACGGCAGGAGTGATATTACATTGATAATGTTGATATTGATGAACGGTTCGTGGATCATGGGGCCGCCCTCACTGTACAAGAAAGGCTCATGAGTGTGGATATTCTAAATTTAAACATTTGCAATGTGGAATATTTATGTGGATTAAAAAGTTAACGTTTTCATACGATTAATGCCGTTGCATTCTCATTTTTCAATGACGTTCAACAAATAAGAAACAGATATATAGAATACTGGATTTGTTCAAAACTAGACGATAAAATGTAGCACAGAAAGTAAATTCGCTTAAATATAAGTGGTTAATTTTTTAAATTGGTCTAATAATACTGTAATTATGTTCAACCTTTTATAAACATATTTTGAATGCAAAATATTTAACTCATATTTTGTCTCATTACTGTGATTTTTTTAAAGTGGCCTCTAATTTAACATGTCTGCATATGTTTTAATTACTTGAAGCTGTGGATCGAGTGTTGAAATATACATGTTTCTAAAATGACATCCGCTCATTTTATTCCCTCATTTTGAAGAAATAGGATGGTTAGCATGGTTATTGGAGCTGTGTATATTATTTTATAAATAGATGAAAGATACTTACACAGCTCCCAAAGTCAGTCACCAAAAATATAGTGTTGCATTCTGTAAGCCGGGATGTGTATAACTCGGTAGCTTGGCATTCATAAAAGCCGGCATGCCTGTCAGCCCTCTGCCTTCCTGCTGAGCCACCACAGGTCCTAAATAGAATTAATTTCATACACGGGATGTGACGTTTTTACGAGAGAAGTAAAGGAGGTAATGATGATGCATGGCGTTAAGCCTTTCTGGCCGATAGTCAAAAGCACATCAAAAACAGCTTATCAAGGGTGTTTGTCGTGAAAGGTAATACATGTAATGTTTTTATATTAAAGGGGTCGTATCTGCCACACTACAAAATGGCGCATACCTTTATTACCTAGGTGACGAGACACTGATAGAGCTGGAGCCTATTATGCTTCTCGAGGAGCAAGTTTCAATACCATGTAACACATCAGGGAAACGATCCTATAAAGCTCTTGTTCTGTACTCTCTCCACTATGACCTAGATATTAGAAATTTGATTGGTTGAGAACTAAAATCTCAACCAGTCACATTAGCCACATGCCTACGATATATGTCATACTGCAAAACACTAGCCTTGGTGTGTTTGCTCTCGCTATATTCACTTAGATTAATGGTCGTAAAGAGATAAACTGTGCATAATAAATAATAATAAGAAACTCCATCGTCAACTACCAGACCACTTGAGAGTAATATTGTCTTTTATTCCAATCCCAGGTTACCGTTACTTCCCACCTCACGCATATTAAATAAACCCCATATCCAGATCAACGCCTAACTGGTAATATCGTATCACAAGAGAAAGGTTTAGCTCCATCATTGTCACCGTAGATATGGAAGTGATAGGCCTACAGGGAAACAGTCAAAATGGAGCTACGTGTAAGATGACGCTATCAACATCATGAAAATGTTGATTTAGTTAGACACAGGTGTATTTCTAAGACAATGCCTCATTATTGAAGGCGACGTTGGTCCGATCCTAAGGCAATGTTTGGACAACATTATCATCAGTGGGTGTCAACTAGAGTGTGTTTTTTTAATGCACGTCACTGATGTGATTTCCACCGTGTGCATCTGCGGTAAGTAAATAGTAGGCTAATAACCATTTTAACTGTAAATATAATAAATGTTACAGTAAATATGATCCGCTACAGTGGTTATATCGCATGGTACAATATCCCTACCTGTAATTAGCAGCAAACCCGAAATATTTGATCCAATGCTGGATTAAATCTGCGCCAACGTCACAAACAATTGATTAAGTGACTAATATTACTGTACAAAACAGGATATATATTGGGTGGGAGATGCTCCCAGCAAATAATTAATTCATATTGAACCTTTGTCGTTTTAATTCCCAGCAAACACGAGGGTCTGAACATTACTGTAATGTTCATATAACTTTGTTACTAATATGTGATCAAATCATAAACTATATCACATAACATTTTATACAACCATAGAACAACAAGTTAGAATTGTATTGTAAAATGAATTGGTGGCCCATAATGACATAATTGTATTATGTTTTACATATGATGTTAATTATTTAAGTCACTGTGTGATGGGGACTTATTGTTGCGGTGTTGTCTATTGTTGTTGTTATTATTCTTCTTCAACAATTTGACCACGAAAACGCTCTACAGTTGCCAATGTTTACCCGAACTCAATCACAAACACATTTGTTGAACACTTTCTGATGTATAACCCTGGTTGAGTTAATCCGTAATTACAGACAGAGTCTGTAATCATTGCCATTCATAAGGTTGCGCCCCAAAAATTTGGTGCGCGGACGATCGATTGGGGAATGCATTATTGCGTCCTTGTTTGATCAATGATTTTTGTTTTATTTTATAATGACAGATTTACATCTAATTTGAATAATGCCTCAACATGGGTATATGGGTATTGCTTACGTCATTATAGGGTGGTTTATCATTTGCATAGGGTTAGCCTCATATTTTTCATGGGATTATTGATCTCAGAGCACATTGTCTACCATCATCGTACAAATACACAGCTTTTGCTATGCTATCCATATATGACGCTAGCCCATGTGATCGCGTCAAACTCTAAACAATATAGGTTTTTTAAAAAGAACCCTTCAGTACTATTACCATGCAACCCCAGAAGAACCCTGCAAGGGTTCTCCTGGGGTTGCATGGTAATACCACTGAAGGGTTCCTTCTAAAGAACCTATATTGTTTAGAGTGTAGTTCGAAAATCGGCTAATATGCATATCCAAGATGACCGTCATTGAATTTTGTGATTTCATACTTGGAAGCTTTATGCACAACTGGTCCGACCTCAAAAAGTTCGTTTCGAGATAAATGCACTTGAAGTTTATAGTCTTCTGTAAATTTAACCCTTAGCACACTGATGTCGACTACAGTTGACTATAGTATTGTTTTCTCATGTTTTAATTGTTTTGTATAACCAGGTTTTTAAAAATTAAATATGTCTCGAATCTGTGATAATCACATACATTTCAACCTAGATTTTGCAAATTAAACTAATTTTTAGTCACTTGAAGTTGTGGATCGCGGTAGCGAGTCACAACTTCCAGTGGCTGAAAATTTTAATTTATTGGCTCAGTGCTCTAAGGGTTAAGTAAGCGAATGAGAAAAATATAGAGTTAAAGCAACACACGACATCCACATTCTCTTTTCATGGAAAATACCCCCATCTTCGGATACCTCCGGTTTCGAGCCTGACTGCCTCATATAAACTGTGGTCCAGTTGTGCATAAAGAACGACCATATTGATTTATGCACAACTGGACCAACCCACATGTGTTGTGAATTAAACAAAGACAAATGTATGTGGAAAATTTACAATAATAAGCACAGACTCTCTACATATTATGTAGATCCATTCTGAAGTTTATACATGTATAATAAAAATACGTATACCTCTTTATAATCACGGGGACTGTAAGGTGGATGGGGAAAACAAAGGTGTGGGTTGGTCCAGTTGTGCTAAAACAATTTTAAGACTTTGCTTATGCACAAGTGGACCAAGCCACATTTATTGTCAATTTAACAAATGTTTAGACAAATACAATAATGAGCATAATTATATATATTATCTGAATCTTCTGTAGATCTGTGAAACGGCTTCAGTGAAATACGGGTGACGTTTATAACTTAGGTGAAATCACAAGAACTGTGGGGCCGATGGAAGAAATAGATATGTGGGTGTAATTGAGATTTCCGGTTATTTTTTTTTTTAAATGTTATTTATAATTACTCTCACTTGGCACACTTAACTCATTTTTTTTTCGGGGGGGGGGGGGGGTTTGCTCACTTGTGCATAAAGGCGTCCATTTGTCATGCAAATATAACATCTGGTTAATTGATTATTTTAGTTTTCTCAAACAAATGGCATGCATCTGCATTGTACTATGTTCATATGTGGCAAAATTAGTCCTACGTCGCACTTTGGCAAACGATGCTAGGGCCACAAATAGGCAAATTTAACGTCCTAATTTTATGAGATATTTCTAATTTAGACATAAGTTGTTATTTTCACATGATTACCTTGAAATCCAAAAATGATGTGACATAGAAATAAATGTACGAGAGAAGTAGTGATGATGCATGGCGTTAAGCCTTTCTGACCGATAGTCAAAAGCACATCAAAAACAGCTTATCAAGGGTGTTTGTCGTGAAAGGTAATACATGTAATGTTTTTATATTAAAGGGGTCGTATCTGCCACACTACAAAATGGCGCATACCTTTATTACCAAGGTGACGACAAACTGATAGAGCTGCAGCCTATTATGCTTCTCGAGGAGTAAGTTTCAATACCATGTAACACATCAGGGAAACGATCCTATAAAGCTCTTGTTCTGTACTCTCTCCACTATGACCTAGATATTAGAAATTTGATTGGTTGAGAACTAAAATCTCAACCAGTCACATTAGCCACATGCCTACGATATATGTCATACTGGAAAACACTAGCCTTGGTGTGTTTGCTCTCGCTATATTCACTTAGATTAATGGTCGTAAAGAGATAAACTGTGCATAATAAATAATAATAAGAAACTCCATCGTCAACTACCAGATCACTTGAGAGTAATATTGTCTTTTATTCCAATCTCAGGTTTAGCTCCATCATTATCACCGTAGATATGGAAGTGATAGGCCTACAGGGAAACAGGCAAAATGGAGCTACGTGTAAGATGACGCTATCAGCATCATGAAAATGTTGGTTTAGTTAGATACAGGTGCATTTCTAAGACAATGCCTCATTATTGAAGGCGACGTTGGTCCGATCCTAAGGCAATGTTTGGACAACATTATCATCAGTGGGTGTCAACTAGAGTGTGTTTTTTCCATGCACGTCACTGATGTGATTTCCATCGTGTGCATCTGCGGTAAGTAAATAGTAGGCTAATAACCATTTTAACTGTAAATATGATCAATGTTACAGTAAATATGATCCGCTACAGTGGTTATATCGCATGGTACAATATCCCTACCTGTAATTAGCAGCAAACCGAAATATTTGATCCAATGCTGGATTAAATCTGTGCCAACGTCACAAACAATTGACCAAGTGACTAATATTACTGTACAAAACAGGATATATATTGGGTGGGAGATGCTCCCAGCAAATAATTAATTCATATTGAACCTTTGTCGTTTTAATTCCCAGCAAACACGAGGGTCTGAACATTACTGTAATGTTCATATAACTTTGTTACTAATATGTGATCAAATCATAAACTGAATCACATAACATTTTATACAACCATAGAACAACAAGTTAGAATTGCATTGTAAAATGAATTGGTGGCCCATAATGACATAATTGTATTATGTTTTACACATGATGTTAATTATTTTAGTCACTGTGTGGTGGCAACTATTGTTGCGGTGCTGTCTTATGTTGTTGTTATTATTCTTCTTCAACAATTTGACTACGAAAACGCTCTACAGTCGCCAATGTTCACCCAAACTCAATCACAAACACATTTGTTGAACACTTTCTGATGTATAACTCTGGTTGAGTTAATCCGTAATTACAGACAGAGTCTGTAATCATTGCCATTCATAAAGTTGCGCCCCAAAAATTTGGTGCGCGGACGATCGATTGGGGAATGCATTATTGCGTCCTTGTTTGATCAATGATTTTTGTTTTATTTTATAATGACAGATTTACATCTAATTTGAATAATGCCTCAACATGGGTATATGGGTATTGCTTACGTCATTATAGGGTGGTTTATCATTTGCATAGGGTTAGCCTCATATTTTTCATGGGATTATTGATCTCAGAGCACATTGTCTACCATCATCGTACAAATACACAGCTTTTGCTATGCTATCCATATATGACGCTAGCCCATGTGATCGCGTCAAACTCTAAACAATATAGGTTTTTTTAAAAAGAACCCTTCAGTACTATTACCATGCAACCCCAGAAGAACCCTGCAAGGGTTTTTTCTGGGGTTGCATGGTAATACCACTGAAGGGTTCCTTCTAAAGAATCTATATTGTTTAGAGTGTAGTTCGAAAATCGGCTAATATGCATATCCAAGATGACCGTCATTGAATTTTGTGATTTCATACTTGGAAGCTTTATGCACAACTGGTCCGACCTCAAAAAGTTCGTTTCGAGATAAATGCACTTGAAGTTTATAGTCTTCTGTAAATTTAACCCTTAGCACACTGATGTCGACTACAGTTGACTATACTATTGTTTTCTCATGTTTTAATTGTTTTGTATAACCAGGTTTTTAAAAATTAAATATGTCTCAAATCTGGGATAATCACATACATTTCAACCTAGATTTTGCAAATTAAACTAATTTTTAGTCACTTGAAGTTGTGGATCGCGGTAGCGAGTCACAACTTCCAGTGGCTGAAAATTTTAATTTATTGGCTCAGTGCTCTAAGGGTTAAGTAAGCGAATGAGAAAAATATAGAGTTAAAGCAACACACGACATCCACATTCTCTATTCATGGAAAATACCCCCATCTTCGGATACCTCCGGTTTCGAGCCTGACTGCCTCATATAAACTGTGGTCCAGTTGTGCATAAAGAACGACCATATTGATTTATGCACAACTGGACCAACCCACATGTGTTGTGAATTAAACAAATACAAATGTATGTGGAAAATTTACAATAATAAGCACAGACTCTCTACATATTATGTAGATCTATTCTGAAGTTTATACATGTATAATAAAAATACGTATACCTCTTTATAATCACGGGGACTGTAAGGTGGATGGGGAAAACAAAGGTGTGGGTTGGTCCAGTTGTGCTAAAACAATTTTAAGACTTTGCTTATGCACAAGTGGACCAAGCCACATTTATTGTCAATTTAACAAATGTTTAGACAAATACAATAATGAGCATAATTATATATATTATCTAAATCTTCTGTAGATCTGTGAAACGGCTTCAGTGAAATACGGGTGACGTTTATAACTTAGGTGAAATCACAAGAACTGTGGGGCCGATGGAAGAAATAGATATGTGGGTGTAATTGAGATTTCCGGTTATTTTTTTTTTAAATGTTATTTATAATTACTCTCACTTGGCACACTTAACTCATTTTTTTTTCGGGGGGGGGGGGGTTGGCTCACTTGTGCATAAAGGCGTCCATTTGTCATGCAAATATAACATCTGGTTAATTGATTATTTTAGTTTTCTCAAACAAATGGCATGCACCTGCATTGTACTATGTTCATATGTGGCAAAATTAGTCCTACGTCGCACTTTGGCAAACGATGCTAGGGCCACAAATAGGCAAATTTAACGTCTTAATTTTATGAGATATTTCTAATTTAGACATAAGTTGTTATTTTCACATGATTACCTTGAAATCCAAAAATGATGTGACATAGAAATAAATGTACGAGAGAAGTAGTGATGATGCATGGCGTTAAGCCTTTCTGACCGATAGTCAAAAGCACATCAAAAACAGCTTATCAAGGGTGTTTGTCGTGAAAGGTAATACATGTAATGTTTTTATATTAAAGGGGTCGTATCTGCCACACTACAAAATGGCGCATACCTTTATTACCAAGGTGACGAGACACTGATAGAGCTGGAGCCTATTATGCTTCTCGAGGAGTAAGTTTCAATACCATGTAACACATCAGGGAAACGATCCTATAAAGCTCTTGTTCTGTACTCTCTCCACTATGACCTAGATATTAGAAATTTGATTGGTTGAGAACTCAATCTCAACCAGTCACATTAGCCACATGCCTACGATATATGTCATACTGAAAAACACTGGCTCTGGTGTGTTAGAGAAGATAAATGTGTCTGTGTTTGCTCTTGCTATATTCACTTAGATTAATGGTCGTAAAGAGATAAACTGCGCATAATAAATAATAATAAGAAACTCCATCGTCAACTACCAGACCACTTGAGAGTAATATTGTCTTTTATGCCAGTCCCAGGGTGTCGTTACTTCCCACCTCACGCATATTAAATACACCCCATATTCAGATGAACGCCTAGTTGGAAATATCGTATCACAGGAGAAATGTTTAGTTCCATCATTGCTACCGTAGATATGGAAGTGATAGGCCTACAGGGAAACAGTCAAAATGGAGCTACGTGTAAGGTGACGCTATCAACATCATGAAAATATTGGTTTAGTTAGATACAGGTGCATTTCTAAGACAATATCTCATTATTGAAGGCGACGTTGGTCCGATCCTAAGGCAATGTTTGGACAACATTATCATCAGTGGATGTCAACGCGAGTGTGTTTTTTTCATGCACGTCACTGATGTGATTTCCACCGTGTGCATCTGCGGTAAGTAAATATTAGGCTATTAACCATTTTAACTGTAAATAGAATAAGTGTTACAGTAAATATGGTCCGCTACAGTGGTTATATCGCATGGTGCAATATCCCTACCTGTTATTAGCAGCAAACCCGAAATATTTGATCCAATGCTGGATTAAATCTGCGCCAACGTCACAAACAATTGACCAAGTGACTAATATTACTGTACAAAACAGGATATATGTTGCGTGGGAGATGCTGCCAGCAAATAATTAATTCATATTGAACCTATGTCGTTTTAATTCCCAGCAAACACGAGGGTCTGAACATTACTGTAATGTTCATATAACTTTGTTACTAATATGTGAGCAAATCATAAACTGAATCACATAACATTTAATACAACCATAGAACAACAAATTAGAATTGTATTGTAAAATGAATTGGTGGCCCATAATGACATAATTGTATTATGTTTTACATATGATGTTAATTATTTAAGTCACTGTGTGGTGGGGACTTATTGTTGCGGTGTTGTCTATTTTTGTTGTTATTATTCTTCTTCAACAATTTGACCACGAAAACGCTCTACAGTCGCCAATGTTCACCCGAACTCAATCACAAACACATTTGTTGAACACTTTCTGATGTATAACTCTGGTTGAGTTAATCCGTAATTACAGACAGAGTCTGTAATCATTGCCATTCATAAAGTTGCGCTCCAAAAATTTGGTGCGCGGACGATCGATTGGAGAATGCATTATTGCGTCCTTGTTTGATCAATGATTTTCGTTTTATTTTATAATGACAGATTTACATCTAATTTGGATAATGCCTCAAGATGGGTATCGCTTACGTCTTTATAGGTGAATTTATCATTTGCACAGGGTTAGCCTCACATTTTTCACCGAATTATTGATCTCAGAGCACATTGTCTACCATCATACAAATACACAGCTTTTGCTATGCTGTCCAAATATGACGCCTCAGAGCTAAATGATCCTATCTGCCACTCTAACGAGTGTCAGATAGGATCATTTAGCTCCGAGGCGACGAATTATGACACTAACCTATGGGATTGCGTCAAACTCGACTATAGTTCGAAAATCGGCTAATATGCATATCCAAGATGACCGTCATTGAATTTTGTGATTTCATATTTGGACGCCTTTATGCACAACTGGTCCAACCTCAAAAAGTTCGTTTCCGAACTCAATCACAAACACATTTGTTGAACACTTTCTGATGTATAACCCTGGTTGAGTTAATCCGTAATTATGCTGTCCAAATATGACGCCTCAGAGCTAAATGATCCTATCTGTCACTCTAACGAGTGTCAGATAGGATCATTTAGCTCCGAGGCGACGAATTATGACACTAACCTATGGGATTGCGTCAAACTCGACTATAGTTCGAAAATCGGCTAATATGCATATCCAAGATGACCGTCATTGAGTTTTGTGATTTCATATTTGGACGCCTTTATGCACAACTGGTCCAACCTCAAAAAGTTCGTTTCGAGATAAATGCACTTGAAGTTTATAGCCTTCTGTAAATTTAACCCTTAGCACACTGCTGTCGACTACAGTTGACTATAGTATTGTTTTCTCATGTTTCAATTGTCTTGCATAACCAGGTTTTAAAAAATAAATATATCTTAAATCTGTGATAATCACATACATGTCAACCTAGATTTTGCAAATTAAACTAATTTTTAATCACTTGAAGTTGTGGATCGCGGTAGCGAGACACAACTTCAAGTGGCTGAAACTTTAAATTTATTGGCTCAGTGCTCTAAGGGTTAAAAAAGCGAATGAGAAAAATATAGAGTTAAAGCAACACACGACATCCACATTCTCTATTCATGGAAAATACCCCCATCTTCGGATACCTCCGGTTTCGAGCCTGACTGCCTCATATAAACTGTGGTCCAGTTGTGCATAAAGAACGACCATATTGATTTATGCACAACTGGACCAGCCCACATGTGTTGTGAATTAAACAAATGCAAATGTATGTGGAAAATTTACAATAATAAGCACAGACTCTCTACATATTAGGGCCTATGTAGATCTATTCTGAAGTTTATACATGTATAATAAAAATACGTATACCTCTTTATAATCACGGGGACTGTAAGGTGGATGGGGAAAACAAAGGTGTGGGTTGGTCCAATTGTGCTAAAACAATTTTAAGACTTTGCTTATGCACAAGTGGACCAAGCCACATTTATTGTCAATTTAACAAATGTTTAGACTAATACAATAATGAGCATAATTATATATATTATCTGAATCTTCTGTAGATCTGGCTGTGAAACGGCTTGAGTGAAATACGGGTGACGTTTATAGCTTAGGTGAAATCACAAGAACTGTGGGGCCGATGGAAGAAATATATATGTGGGTGTAATTGGGATTTCCGTTTTTTTTGGGGGGGGGGGGGTGGGGTTGGCTCACTTGTGCATAAAGGCGTCCATTTGTCATGCAAATATAACATCTGGTTAATTGATTATTTTGGTTTTCTCAATACGGGTGACGTTTATAGCTTAGGTGAAATCACAAGAACTGTGGGGCCGATGGAAGAAATAGATATGTGGGTGTAATTGGGATTTCCGTTTTTTTTATTTTAAATGTTATTTATAATTACTCTCACTTGGCACACTTAACTCATTTTTTTTTTTTTTTTTGGGGGGGGGGGGGTTGGCTCACTTGTGCATAAAGGCGTCCATTTGTCATGCAAATATAACATCTGGTTAATTGATTATTTTGGTTTTCTCAAACAAATGACATGCACCTGCATTGTACTATGTTCATATGTGGCAAAATTAGTCGTACGTCGCACTTTGGCAAACGATGCTAGGGCCACAAATAGGCAAATTTAACGTCATAATTTTATGAGATATTTCTAATTTAGACATAAGTTGTTATTTTCACATGATTACCTTGAAATCCAAAAATGATGTGACATAGGAATAAATGTACATGGTGTACATGATATATCTATTTTTTTCAATAGCAATATTCTATCGTTACTTGAATCCGTGATATTGTTTCTATTTACATGTTACCATGTTGATATTCGCCAATGAGTAGAAAATATTTATGCAATGTAAAATTTATAATGATCAAAACATATATGGTTAACTTTCACAAAAATGTTAAAGTTATTACAGTTATTATTAAAGAATTGGGATCTAAATTAATATTTCTTTTATTTAGTTGATTTTAATCTAATTGTATTTTTTTCGAAAACTGTGCAAATGAGCTTTTTTAACTGAAAAGGTTATTTTCTCAAAATCATGCAATTTCGAACTTCACAACTCTCTGAGATGGCCTAACCATATTTTTGAAGCTAAATACGCTAGGAAATTGTGTGATATAATTACCGTTTTAAGGATAATTTTGTGTATATTCAAGATCTGATAATATCTGTAATATTTCAATCTGCGACTTACGACTCATTTTGTCAGATCAGGTCACATATGAATAATTAGACGCTTAAGTTATAAACAAACCTGCATATATAATCTGATCTTGTAGCCTCGCACAAAGAAACCGTTTTCTATTGTAAGACTCGTTAAACCAGGATGTGCATAACTTGGTGGCTTATTATCCATAAACCTGGCATGCGTTCCTGCTGAGCCGTCACAGGTCCTAAATGGAATTAATTTCATGCACTTGATGTGACGTTTTTATGAGAGAAGCAAAGGAGGCAATGGTGATGTGTGGCTCTATGTCTTTCTGGTCGATAGCAAAAAAGCACATCAGAAACAGCTTATTGTGTGTGTTTGTCCTAAGAGAATATATCGTTGCCCTAGTAAGGGCCATATGTGCCACTTTTCAAAGTGTCAGATACAACCCTTCGATACAAGGCGATGTCCTGATAAATGCTGTGAGTTATCAAGCTTCGCAAAGCTACGGCTCCCACTGTTATACAATGGTCTATTTTCATTCGGCTCCACGAATCTACACATCGTCCGCTTGGATATGAAAGGGTTTATCTGACACATCACAAAGTGGCAGAGAACCCTTTCATATCCAAGGGGACGACGACATGTTCTAGTCATTACTGACCATAAAGTAGGGGGTTGCCTATCAAACTTTTGAGCCAACCCCAACAGACACATGATCAGCGCCGCAGACGGTGCTCCAACTATAAACTAGTATTGGTGAGCGTGACATCTCTGTTGAGATTGTTGAGTATTATCACTGTTGACTTTTTTTGAATTTTTGAAGTAATAAAGAAAAAAACAGTGAAAATTAGCTTCGACTAACACGGGTATGTTGATTGGTGAGAATATGATTTTTCAAAGACCTTCTTCTTATTGTTCCGTTGCTTGAATAGACAGATTTATACAGACTTGGAAAAATTAAAAAATATCAAAATAGACCTGAATGTGTATAATTAAGTTTAAAGGGGATCACGCTATATATCAATTTGAAAAAACCCCATAGATCTGACAATGTGTATTTAAATGCCAGCTCACATTCTTAATAAATTGAACAAAATAACTTAGAAAAATTAAGTATGTATGAGTTATTCCGATGCTGTATTCGATGCAGGCTAATATTGCTAAAATATCGTAACATCGTCTGCGACGCTCACCCGATATATTGTGGGTTAGCGTCTCACCTGTTCGGGACTGGTCGGTTTCTCCGACCACTGACGAGTGGCCGGGTCCCACCAAGCCTCGTTCTGATCAGCCTATGCCGCGAATCGAGCGCACTCTCAGCCAAGCGCGCCACCACTGATCTCGTTGCCACTGAAACAGACAGACGTTCCGTCTTGAGCTCAGGGCCAAGCCTTCATGGCGTCAATCGTCGTACTCCGCTTGGGGACTGTGTGCACTATGTGAATGTCTAGACTGCAATAAAGTGAGAAATGAATGAAGAATGAGGAAACCGAAGAATGAATTAATAGGAGTTGTTTATTCCCGTCGTCCCGACGGAAGAGTTGATGGGAATGTGGGGGAACGTAACACTTCAACATACTCATGTCCGCGACACGATCGTCCCTCATCATACCCATAATATGAACGATATTGCTTTATTGCGATTGATTGCTACATGTAAAAAAAAACATGCGAAATTCTAAAAAATGTTACAAGATCACTCACTAATAGTGTAGGGTCGTATGTAATTCCGTGGGAATCTCATGTTAATTCTTGTCACCTACGTTTGTCTTGTTCAATATTCTATGCTGATTTAAAAAAATAGGGCTCATTTTTTTCAGGTCAACTCAAGGTCATTTTTCGACCCCTAGAGGTCATAGCCCCTATATTTATTTATTTATTCAATAAAACACATGTCTTACTAGTCGTGTAACACATCAAAATGACCAAAATTGATTAGGAAATATCAAAAAATTTGAAAAAAAAAATGAAATTACTTTTTCTGTCTGCTAAAGGTCAACTATTGCAAAGTTTTATTATACCTATTATTCCATGGGCCAGAATTGGTCACCATGCACCCCAATACTCACCCACAGCAACTTTATTTTAAGCTTTGATCTGTCCAAAACATGAAATGAAATGTTACCAGTAAAAAAAATAGGCACGAACTTTATATTTTGACCGCTTCTATGGGGGTACCCCCAAACCTGGAATTAGAGGGTAGGGTTACGTAAGCGTCTGTCGTTGATGTTCTGATTAATCAATCTTCACATCCAATATACCATAATAACAGATTATTAACCCCTTCACTACCATACATGACGGAAATTTCCGTCGTCATTTGTTATGCTACGTAACCATACATGACGGAAATTTCCGTCGGATTTACTATAGTTACACCAGGATCCCTGGATCCTGACATGCACTTCGGCCTGGAAGTGAAGTGGTCAAATTCCCGTTCTAATAATAAATCACCCATTGCACCCATACGCTCAAATATTTTTTATTATAAAATAATCATAATGAACAGCAAAACAAACTAGTCAACATGGTCGTTGAAAACAACATAATAAATGATAGTTATTGGACATAATCCAAATCTGGCTTAGGTTTACTGAACCCAGATATGTGCATGCTTAAAAATGTGTGTTATTTATATTTAAAAATGGCATACGTATTTTTTTAATGAAAGAATGTTGCAGCCTTTTATGAAAGTAAGTCTATTAGACCTGGGTTGAAATCTGAAACATGAAACGTTTCTCGGGATTTCAGTGTATACTTTTGTTTTGTTTTTACATAATTTGTGTGTGCTGATTGTGAATCTATCGGATAACGTTCGATATTTGGAGACTTTCACCTTTTAATTAGCAAAGGACAAAATGGCCACCAATATGTTAAGAAAACTCCATACTTTCTATAGTTTGTTGCACATGTAAAGCACAATTTATGGTTTCTGCAAGATTTTTATTTGATACTTTTTTTCTTGTGTCTTTGGAAAGAAATTACCTTTATTTGACCTTTCGATCTCAGGCATCCGCCGTTTCTTTATGTATTTACTGTTACTATAAGTATACTGCTGACGATAATATGACATATTTGTGGTAACATAGTGGATTAGGACTAAACGTTACTGACGAGTAAATTTGGAAGAAAAATTGCCAAAATGGCCGCGAAATATAACTTCACATGAACAAGAACCAAAATGGCTATCAAAATGTAAATTAAACCTTTTTTTTATTTGTGGCCCGGAATTGCTCAATTTATTGATTTTGTTTGACTTGGGGGCCGAAACAAGCATTTCTGGTGTTTATTGTTCAATGTCTGACCTATAGTTTATCGTAAAATCCAAGATAGACGTCATTTTACATATTTACTATTAAAATAATGATGTCATTCAAAATACTAAGCACATCAAAGCATGTTAGAATATACTATACTTAAACACGGTTTCAAATGCCTTGCAGCGTAATCTGCCGTATTACATATTATATTTTTTAGATTCCCATTAAACAAATGTTGTTTATGATATTATAGTTCACGTGCATAAAAAACGCTTTTATTTTTGTGTTGAATTTTGAATTTGAAGGTCATTTTTATCGAAAAACATGAGACATAAATTTATCAACTCAAAATCATGCAGAAACCAGAAATCGTGCAATAATTTGTAACACAAATATAGAAAAGATTATTCAAACATGTTAAAGTGAAGGACACCAAATATAGGATTTTATCCGACAGATTCGAATTCAGCACACACAAATTATGTAAAAGCAAGCGGAAGAAAAATATAGACTTAATTGCAGAGCAAAGTCGAATTAGTAGGGTCAAAAACCATGATTCCGTGACCAACCTTCTGCAAGTAAGGTTTGACGGCTGTTTTGGGTAGCTTAAGATATTTGTAAAAAAATAGGCTCCTACGCCTTTTTTGAAATGGCGGGCGGAATTTTTCAGAGCGTAAAATCCAAAATGGCCGCCGTCGGTAACTGTGAAAAGGAAGAATTCACTTATTTCATCCGCTGGTCTCCCAGTGGAACTCTTTTGAATGCATTTATGTAGGAAATGAATTTATTGAGGTCATAGTAGTAGTATTTATCATATAAATGTAACAATGTATACCCCCAAAATAGGTAAACGTGTCAACAACGGGGTGCAATCCATTATAAACAGCTAACTTTTGATCTGGCTGACCTAAAATTTTATGTAACACCTCTTTTTTATATGTTTTTGGGGTGAGGAATCGATCTATGGGGTTATTTTTAAATTATGTGCCTCCTTTGTGTGAAAATCCAAGATGGCCGCCGTCCAGCATAAGGAAAAGCCCAAATGATCATTCCACAGTGAATCAATTAAAATGTTATGTGCTCTACTATTTGAGGCTACACAAAAACAATCAAAGGTAAGCTGTAAAAAATATATATTTCAATAAAAACATCATCTGATATTCAGCTAGACTCATTCTCAGTGTTCTGTCTCCGACCACAAACTGAAACGAGGCATTTCAAATTGTGCACGAGAAAACCCCACCATTGACCGACTTAGTTTTTAGCCACTGGTTGGTCACATATGCACCAGACAATCAGAGAACGTTTAGCAGGACATCGTTTTATAAACTGGCCAATCACAAGCTTACTACAGTAGGCTGAAAGGAGAGAGGGGGAAATGTGACGTCAGGACAGCTGCACAATATAGCACGCAGAATAGCAGTGTCTACGGGTGGCAGTGTAATATTAAGCGGGATAACATAAATACAAAGAATAATTTACTCGAAATGATAATTAATAGAGACTAGTAAAATTATATAAAACTAAAAATCACAATCTAAATTATATTGTGAACATTATAAGACATACAAGACTAGTGTACACAGCTAAAAAAAATACTATTATCATGATACTTAGTACTGATTGCATATAAATGAACCAAAACTGCAGATTTATTGTCTAAACATGGCAAAATATGATAAAAAACAAACATATACTTAAAGACAAAAATATAGGTCTGCTCATAATATGAACTGATAATGACCAGCTAGAGTATTTATATAATTAAAAAAGTGAAGAAAAATACCATAAGAATGTTCCTACCATGTTACGTGCAAATTTTGACAGCACCATAGTATTCCACTCTCACATTGAAAAAGGAAAAGAAAACGAAAAACTATTCAAGCACAATGTTGTATTACAAATTATACTTTTTTATCGATATAAAGGTATCTATTGGAATTTAAAATTTTGAAATTTTGTGCGGCACTGAAAAGAAAAATATTTTCTACTGATGATATATATTTAGATCCAAAAAATAAATTGTTAATATATGCGTCATTTTCTTAAAAATAGTAATGTAGCCGAGTGTAGGCCTGAGTAGGAACGATGGTATTGCAAACAGTATAGTGCATCTCGTTGAGCAGCATAGAGGGGGCAGTCCAGAAAATAATGAGAAACTGTCTCATGTGTTACTCCACAAGCGCATCTAGGAGAGTCGACAGAGCCGAAGGGGAAGAGATGAACAGATAACTGTGAGATTCCGAGACGCAGACGGCTGTGCCAGATGAAAGCTGATCGTACACCAGAATAGAAATGAGGTGGTGGACGTTTATAACCAAATTTATCTTTTATGCGTCGCTTAAAGGGGATAAATAATCTAAGTTTCGAAGGCTATAATCCAAAATGTTCCAGTGCCTAATAAATGAGGGGAAAATTAATGTTTAGAATAGGAAGTTTTACATCGTGGCACCCTGATCATGTTATTAGCGCTTAGTGGAGCACATCTAGTCGAGCTAGGTATTGTTTGACAAATTTGGGACAAATACAACGGGGAGTAGCTCACGAACGATCTTAAACATATAAATTAATTAGTGTCACTACCTCGTTTAAAAAAGCGTTCCCAGCCAAGTTCTAATAAGAGTTTTTCAGAATTAGTTTGCGTGTTTTCAAATGGAATGGGCAAAATAAGAAGTCTCTAATGCGCCTCCCACCGTATAATCACAGCCTAAGTTTACGCTCAAGTATGCGTGCAAATTATATTCAGCGCCATAAAGAGCTTACAAACCATCTTTCTATACCAAAGTAGCTCTCCCGACAGAACTTCCACCACACCCAAGCAAAGAACCAATGAGTGTCTGCTCTGAATCAGAGTGGGAGTGAGATTTATTTGAATCAGAATTTGACTCAGATTAATGACAATTGTTGCTACAAAGGATCATTCTTGTGATGTACTTGATGCTGTTGCACGAGTCACTGATTCATGTAATGTTTTCTATAACCACTAAACTGTACACATGTTTAAAATAATTCTACTTACTGATTTTTTTTTCAATGTGAGAGTGGAATACTATGGTGTTATCAAAATACTAGGAACATTCCTATGACATTTTTTTGTCTTTGAGCATATTTTTCCATGTTTAGTTGATAAATCTGTAGCTTTGGTTCATTTGAATATTTATAAGCAATCAGTATTAAATATCAGGATAATAGTATTTTTTTGCTGTGCCTACTAGTCTTGTATGGATGTTCACAAGATAGTTTCGATTGTGATTTTTAGTTTTATATAATTTTACTAGGTTCTATTAATTATTATTTTGAGTCAATTATTATTTGTCTTTATGTTATTTGGCTAAATATTACACTGCCACCCGTAGACACTGCTATTCTGCGTGCTATGTTGTGCAGCTGTGCTGACGTCACATTCCCCCCACTCCCCTTTCAGCCTATTGTAGTACGCTTGTGATTGGCCAGTTTATAAAACGCTGTCCTGCTAAACGTTATCTGATTGTCTGGTGCACATGTGACCAACCAGTGGCTGAAAACTAGGTTGGCCAATGGTGGGGTTTTCTCGTGCACAAATTGAAATGCCTCGTTTAAGTGTGTGGTCGGAAACAGAACACTGAGAATGAGTGTAGCTGAATATCATATGATGTTTTCGTTGAAATATATTTTTTACAGCTTACCTTTTATTGTTTTTGTGTAGCCTCAAATAGTAGAGCACATAACATTTTAATTAATTCACTGTGGAATGATCATTTTGGGCTTTTCCTCATGCTGGACGGCGGCCATCTTGGATTTTCACATGAAGGTAGCACACAATTTTAAAAATAATCCCACAGATCGATTTCATACCCCAAAAACATATAAAAAAGAGGTGTTACATAAAATTTTAGGTCAGCCAGATCAAAAGTTAGCTGTTTATAATGGATTGCACCCTGCGCTGACGCGTTTTCCTATTTTGGGGGTATAAATCTTACATTATTACATTTATATGGTAAATATTACTACTATGACCTCAATAAAGCCATTTCCTACATAAATGCATTAAAAAATGAGTTCCACTGGGAGACCAGTGGATGAAATAAGTTAATTCTTGCCTTTCGTCGTGACCGATGGCGGCCATTTTGGATTTTACGTTCTGGAAAATTCTGCCCGCCTTTTCAAAAGAGGCGTAGGAGCCTAATTGTTTACAAATACCTTAAGCTACCCAAAACAACCGTCAAACCTTACTTGCAGAAAGTTGGAATTATGGTTTTGAACTCTACTAAATGTTTCACATTTTAACCCAAGATAAATACACACATTTTTAAATATACTTGCAATACTCTTTCATTTAAAAATGTATATGCAATGTCAAATGTACAAATCTCAAAACCAACCAATTTTAGGGATATACACATCTGGGTTTACAAAACATAGGTCAAATATATATATGGCCAATAATTATGTTTTATTAAGTCGTTTCCATTGACCATGTTTACTAGTTTGTTTTGTTGTCGATTTTGATTTTTTTGTAATAAAAAATTGTTTAAACGTATGTGTAGAGATAACTGCACCAAGCAATACATCAGTGAACGGAATTCCAGTTATATTTTATGTGCTATATTGCATGTGTAGATTGGTCAGCTTGCACTGCAACGACAGCCATTTGCGTAACCCTAACCCCTAATTTTAGGTTTGGGGGTACCCCCACATAAGCGTTCAAAATATATATTTCGTCCCTATTTTATTACTGGTAACATCTCATTTCATGTTTTGGATATATCATAGCTTAAACAAAAGCTGGTGTGGGTGAGTAGTGAGGGGGGGGGGGTGCACGGTGACCAATTCTGGCCTATGCCAATCACCTTTACTTTGCTATATTACACGACTATATTACCTTGAAATACAAACGTTTTCAAAAATCCCCGTGTGTTTGTAGAGTCATGACCTTTAAGACCCCGGAAATGGTCTTTAGAGCTTCAGAAAAAAATGACACCCTATTTTATTTTGTTCAGTATTCACTTTTTTTCAAATTGAACATAGGTGTCAAGAATTAACATGCAATTCCCACGGAACCACATATACTGACATATGACCCTACACTATAATCGCAGCTCTCGATGTAAGTATAGGATAGTAGAATATTGCTTAACATCACTTTGGCACTAATGGTCACCTAAGTGGCAATGTAATGCCATAAATACAGTGCAGTCCATAGGTGAGATAAACAATGTACTCGTGATGACGTGAGGGTGGGGTGATAATTCATGGGGGGTTATTCCGTGTTTTCCTTCACTCGCCCAATATATAGTAAAGGATAATAAGGTAAGAAGGCATAACCCTTGGACAGCATTTCTTAGACATGTTAGAGAACGATACATATATATAGACGGCGCAAAATCTCTCAGATTCATTTTCCTGATTCACAGTAATTTACAGTCTATACTACGCTAAGTAAAATAATTTATAGTGATGCTGCGTAACGTACGGTGGCTGAATTAGGACCATGATATTTTATTTTTTCAGTTGTTTTATTTCGTGGCCACGAGATAAAACAGCTGAGAAAAAAGAAAATACTACCCTGGTCCAACGTTACCCCAAAATCGAGTCACTGTCTCGTGTCTGATCCAGGTGGGAGTGGCTGGCAATCCCAGCAAACACAAAACATTTGTATGACATTTCTACAACGACGATGTTTCGTGTTCGCTGCAATATTGCCGGCAAACAGCAGCAAATGCTCACTAATCGAGAAAGCAGTTACTTATTGTTTGCGTTTACACGGTGGAGTCACAGTTATCAAATCACAGGCAGCGATCACTGCTGTCTAGTCGAACTGCGGCCTCTGTACCATCTTGCAGTACCAGATTGTGACAGACAATGGTATAATGGAGTGTTCGTTTGAAGATGTAGACTAACTATCTTGCAGACTTTTCCACTTACCCATCATATAATTATGCTATGCTGGTTGGCAGGTAAGCGATTCACGCAGGTTATCGCTATACCCAGATCTGAACTGGTGTAGATACCTGTATTTCACAACAATGTTTCTAATCTGAAATTAAATACAAACCTAGTTGCGGTCTTCAATACGTCCTTAAAGTAGGGTAAAATGTACAACGATAAGCATTTTTCCATATATTTTGTGAAAAATGTTAAAGGTCATGTTTCAATAAACAGATAATGAATATGTGTTTACACAATTGAACATGTTGATGTTGCAGGTCGCGTTAACGAGACACAGCATCTGGTCAAATTTAGGTTATTTAACATTGCGCTCAAACATGTCAAATAGCGAGCTAACTGTAACTAGCGTTGTCTCGTTGCGGAAAAACATTGCAATGCCCTTCTCATCTCTTATGATATCCTGTGGCTGACAGCCGATTTCCAAACTGGATCACACGCACTTCGTTAGACATGTACCTGACTGCCTAATAGCAAACAAACAAGCCTCTCTGTCCGTCTTGTTATATCACTAATTACATCATATGGAGCGTGATGTGCGTGTGGAGAATTTCTTACGTGGTCGTCTGTCTCTATACTGCCAGATATTTCACCAGATGTCAGACATATGTTGTTGCTTGACATCCTTACTGCTGAATTTTTTTCAAGTTTTCATTCAGTTGAAGCTGGAATTGCTGATTCCATTTCCAACTTCCAATGTTAAAACAAATATATTTGTGAAAAAGAAACATTTACACAGTTAGATTATTTGACTAACTGAATATAATTATCACATATAAATGTCAGTGATATTTTATTTGTTTCGAAACTGGCTTGACCACATGGTACGAAAGGCTAAAAATCATATACCCATATGATATCCACACTTGAAGTTTGACTGCCTTCAGTATACCATGGAAAACCCTTGTATCCATCACTGTTGATATCGCATAAATAGGCCAAAGCCGTGTTGATTTGTATGCAAACGACATCGGTTGGGAAGGCAAGACAGGCTGATATCAGCACAAGTCGGAAGCCGTCAGGTTGTGGTGTTGCAAGTGTATGCTTTTCCGAGCTCGCAGAAGACTTGGTGTTGTGATTCACAGTAGTCCAATATAGTACTACTTGTCACATGTTTAAACATTAACATGTTTGAACATTGCAGAAGTGATTGCTTAGTTCGTCGGTCATGTGGCTATGTTTACTGGTCGTGTACAATAAAATCATATATATATGAATACGTGCAGATAACCTACACATCGACTGGGGCTTGTAACCTACAGGTACCAGGTTCGAATCCAGGTCGGGCCGGATATTATGGTTGTGGTTGTGTTGTGCATATACAATGCTCCAAACTGTTCAAAGGCCTAGAGTGTACAATGCTGCCTATGGTACTGTACATGTACTATTAAGAACCCTTGAAGTCATTTGAAATAAATGTAGGGCATCTTCACGGCTTCGGACTTATTTCTGTCGCGATATTGCCATGATTGTACAGAAAGCGACGTCAAGCAATATGCACTCACCCAAAGCGGTATACTGCTAGTTGGATAAATAGAACTAACCTTTATGATGCTTTCTGGGCCCGTATATCATGCATATATATATATAGCATATACGTTATAAAACTCGTTTCAAACTACATGTAGCATGTTAAATGCCACTAAATTGGGTGAATTTTGTTTTGGAAGGCGATCAGGGCCCGTATTCTCGTACAATGTATGATATATCGTAGGCTTTTGATTGTTCAGAAGCCTACGATATATCGTAACTTGTACAGGGCTACGGGGCCTGGTTCATCAAATAATTCAAAATTGGAGATGTCTATTTTTTACGAATAGTAATATTCTTTGTCATTTTTTTCGTCTGGGCCATAAAGTAAGGGGCCTACTTGCGCAAGTGCTTGCGATAGTGTGTAAGGGCAAGTACGCACGTGTGCAAGTACATGCTCAAGTGCGTAAATACTTGCGCAAGTCCGCGAGTACTTGCGCAAGTTCGCAGGTGAGTAACTACATGCGCAAGTGCGCAAATACTTTCGCAAATGCGAAAATAGCCTACTTGAGCAACTAGAAACCTAGTCGGTGGGCTATTTTTCAAAAGGGGCTTAAAAAACAAAGTTCGCCTAACTCTCATGACAATTATGTTTCTTGGTCTCATTTTAAAGATAAATATATTATCTATCATTTGAGACCGAGTAACCCTCTGAAAAGTTGTCCGAAAGAAGTCATTTAGAGCCGAATAGGTACCTACCCTCTGGTACCTGAATCTGACTAAAAAAGTGATGAAATTCGAGTTTATTTCAGTAATGATTTATTAATTGTAACATACATTAATTTGAAATTAATAAAAATAGGGTGTAATGTTTAAAATAAGGTTGAATTGTATTTTTTACACCCTTTAACTTCTAGAAGTTTGATATTTTTGATGACTTTAAAATAACCGTCTCACCATAGCACATCAAATTGATGATATTTAAATTTATTTTTTTAATTGTAACATAATTATTAATGCTGATTCGAAAATGTGTCATTTAATAAGTAAAAAAAATATTTTCTAGACCCTTTAAAATCTAGGGGTATGATATTTAATATCATAACACCTTCATTTTTTGTCTAGCTAGAACCACTTGTAATGACTACTTGAACTGGTGCCCACTTTGCTCAAGAATAACATTAAAATAAGATTGAATGGTGGTACGTACAACCCAAATTGTTAATCCACATGAGGCTTCCCGGAACTAAGGGTGAGGGTTAAAAAACTCTACCCCCCCCCCCCTTCATTCTCTTCGTTGCTAGTTTGAAAGGAGGTACAATATTCCCTGGCAGCTCTATAAATCGTGCACCGGCCTGGAGAAAATAGAAGAACAAGCGGACATGTATATGTGGATGGCCTAGCGTTAACTCAGTTTTCAAGAATAAAATTGGTCAATATAAAAAAGATAAGGCGAAATAATATGGTTAATAATTTAACCGTGCACAAATATGTAGGCCTATCCAAATGAATCAGAAACGGGGCAATAATATGTTAATCGTTTGTTTTTTTATAAAAACACTCACGTTTACAAATACCGCTCCTGATGCGAAAAAATAAAGAAAGCGTGTAATTTGTGTAAAACATATGAATTATATTGGAGTGAAAAGGGTAATCTAGGATGTAAAATAGTTCATCAGCGGGATATAATGATTAGGCCTACCCACGAATCGCCTTTCCCGTTAATAACCATAGTCGCTGAACCGCAATCTGGAGATACGTAGTATTTAAAAGGTGTACGTAATATTTCTCAGGCATATAGAAAAGCCTATTTTGGATTAACATAATCTACATGACAGATCACGACATAGTCCCACACTGACTGTAGGACAACATCTTAGCATATTGTGCTGCTATTATGATATATCCCAACAATGCAAGATGTTATAGATGTTGTAACATAATTATTAATGCTGATTCGAAAATGTGTCATTTAATAAGAATTTTTATTTTATTTTCTAGACCCTTTAAAATCTAGGGGTATGATATTTAATATCATAACACCTTCATTTTTTGTCTAGCTAGAACCACTTGTAATGACTACTTGAACTGGTGCCCACTTTGCTCAAGAATAACATTAAAATAAGATTGAATGGTGGTACGTACAACCCAAATTGGTAATCCACATGAGGCTTCCCGGAACTAAGGGTGAGGGTTAAAAAACTCTACCCCCCCCCCCTTCATTCTCTTCGTTGCTAGTTTGAAAGGAGGTACAATATTCCCTGGCAGCTCTATAAATCGTGCACCGGCCTGGAGAAAATAGAAGAACAAGCGGACATGTATATGTGGATGGCCTAGCGTTAACTCAGTTTTCAAGAATAAAATTGGTCAATATAAAAAAGATAAGGCGAAATAATATGGTTAATAATTTAACCGTGCACAAATATGTAGGCCTATCCAAATGAATCAGAAACGGGGCAATAATATGTTAATCGTTTGTTTTTTTATAAAAACACTCACGTTTACAAATACCGCTCCTGATGCGAAAAAATAAAGAAAGCGTGTATTTTGTGTAAAACAAATGAATTATATTGGAGTGAAAAGGGTAATCTAGGATGTAAAATAGTTCATCAGCGGGATATAATGATTAGGCCTACCCACGAATTGCCTTTCCCGTTAATAACCATAGTCGCTGAACCGCAATCTGGAGATACGTAGTATTTAAAAGGTGTACGTAATATTTCTCAGGCATATAGAAAAGCCTTTTTTGGATTAACATAATCTACATGACAGATCACGACATAGTCCCACACTGACTGTAGGACAACATCTTAGCATATTGTGCTGCTATTATGATATATCCCAACAATGCAAGATGTTATCTTGACAAAATAATACCATTCCTTGAAATTATATCGCTATATGCATGACATACTGTCATTATGGTGCGATGTATGGATAACATAATACATACTTGTAATATTAGATTATTTTTGCGCTGTCATATATAAAAATAATAATGTCGTGTTTTGGGGATTATAGTTCCATATTTTGAAAATATGCTCCCAAATCCTAACCTTTTGATGACATATGAATATTAAAAAGACATATACCGACATTAGATTGTCATATACTGGACATGGGTAATATGCCATATCGTAGATAGAATATCCCTCAGAGTCGTGTACTGCCAAATAGGCTATCCAGAGCATCTTTATATTATCATATCCTGACATTTCCTATATAATGCAGTGATTTTAATATAATGTAGCTATATCCTGTCTTGCAAAAACATATGCTGACATCAAAATATCGCACCCTGGCATTAAATGACACATAACAAAAGTTTCATGCGATAAACTGTCATTATCTCAACACCTAACTGCACTAAAATGTCATATCCTGACAATGAATGTAATCTTGACAACATGATGTTATATATTCTGACATTATTGTGTAATATCCGCGCATTTAATGCTTTAATAAGTATAACATTATAATATACTGTACAGGCATTACCAGATCCTGATATTATACTGTATAAATTATCACAAAATTAAAATTAAATATTCCTAGATATATAATTAACTATCCATGTATCATAACATTCCATTATCAAATTTTAAAAATACATGTACAATGCAGTATATCGAAATGCTATACCAGCATATTTATTCCATTCTTTGAAGTTTTATTCCCGTCTATTTTATATTATACTGTCATTTCCCTATATAAAAATGTCATATCCTGACTTATGAGTTTGATTTCATATATTACAATATTGTGCCGCATCCTGACATTAAAATGAAACATCCTGAAAAGTAAACTTTATTTCGTGACATTGTATTGCCTTATCTTATTATCATAATGCCATACCCTGACATTGTAATTGTACATTTTGACATTATAATGTATTATGCCGACAGCATTTTGTCATATTCTTGGTATTATAATGCAATATACTGACACTATATTGTTATATCTGAGCACTATGGCAATATAACTTGTCATTATAGAGCTTTATTTATTCTAGCCCCAATATACCATATCCCAAAATTGTAATGCCAAATCCTGACATACTAATCCATTTGGCAGAGTATTCCCATGTCTTAGCAGTATCATCCCATATATGCCGTCATTACAATATCGACTTTTGAAAATATGAATCTATATCCTGACATTATATTGTCATATTCCGCAATGATTATGCATTATATTAAACGATAATATTATATTCTATCGATTTAATGCCATTACCTAACAATGTAACACAAAATATTGTTGGTAAAATGACATAATTGTACCTACTACATAGGTAGTAGTAAATTATTGTTGTGCGTCATTTTTCAGCACAAATGGTAATTTAGATGGCATTGTAATACGACCAAAAAGTCAATTGTATGCGTTCCGCACAGCTCCGCTATCCCCGGGTCAGATAGTCCCCAGAGTAGCAATACCTAAGGGTTATTAACTCTATTCATCCCACGTAAGACACATAATGTCTAACACTCTATTGCCGTATTTTTCAAGGCTATCGCGGCCAACATCGGTGCCTGCACTGCTGACAGCACCTGCACTGATACGGAAGCTGCATTAGCACCGTTGTCGAACGGAGGAACCAGGGTAAGCCCTTGTCAATCCGCCCGAAGATTGTGGCCAGACTCGTTGAGGCATGCTGTTTTAAAGCATGCGACAGAAAAAAACGATCCCTGTGACCCTCTCCAGATAGGGGGGGGGGGGTGAAAAATACTACTATTAGCAATCATCCCAATACCCCACTTAAGCATAGGGTGTCATGTCTTCACAAAACAGTACATATTCTCACATTAAAACATGATACCTCTTAAATTTCAAAGTCGTTAGTTGTTTTTTTTCATTTTTTTACTTTTAAAAATAATGTAGCCCATTGATCATAAATCACGACTATTATTATTGTTTTTATTTTTTATCAACGCACATTATGTAAACATTTAAAAAAAAACACCTAATGTTGAGTTTTGCGATAGCGGGACATAACTTCAAGTGGGTACAAATTTGCATCCGACTTAGCGCTTAAAGGGTTAATTTATATTTATTTATATAAATGTTTACATAAATATACCAAATGCAATACATATAAGCTCATGCATAAACATGTAATTTCCAGTATTACCATTTTCAAATAAACAGTATATGTAAGTTATTCCATCACTTATCTATTGTTATATGTACGCCGTATTTTGCTCAATTTTAACCTTCTCTGACATTTTTGTCCGATGTAATAATGTAGCAAATATGACAGGGTATATGACAAGGTATGACATTGCATGGGGTTATCTGAAAAATCCCTTTAATTTGACGTGGTATACGTTTTTTTAAGTAAGCAAAACTATCAAACCCCTAGAGATTAAAGGGTCTATAATTTTGTAAAATTTAAGCTCATTTAATTTATGAAACACTATTTTTCATTACTTTCAGATACCAGACGGTAGGTATCT
Organism: Flabesymbios commensalis; assembly: GCA_964017125.1. Classification (NCBI taxonomy): domain Eukaryota; kingdom Metazoa; phylum Annelida; class Polychaeta; order Terebellida; family Flabelligeridae; genus Flabesymbios; species Flabesymbios commensalis. Next base: position 85,720,957 of record OZ024904.1, on the reverse strand, counting down.
ATTTGGCTTCAAAATACTTCTTTCGGACAATTTCTCAAGAGGGTTACCCGGTCTCAAATGAAAGGTAATATATTTATCTTCAAAATGAGACCAAGAAACATAATTGTCATGAGAGTTAAGCGAAATTCAAATTTATAGATATCAGCCCACCGACTAATCTTTTAAATGTTACATTACAAAACTAAAATAACAGTTGTAATTCCAGCAAAAACGAAACGTCGATCCAATTTTGTTTTAATGGTGGACCAGCGTGGCAGACAGCGATACAACATTCAGCCAGTAGAGAGACAAGTCAAATTGTTTACTGGGCCCTCTGAATGTGCTTTCATTTGACAAACTAACATATATCTATATAAACGTACAAAGGTTCAGTGCGGACTTATGATCTCTGAAATTTGAAAAACTCCAAACATTATTGTTACTTGAAAAGTCCCCTCTAGTTCTTGTTATGTTTGTAGGTCTGTATGGAATAGAGTATGATTTACTTTCAACATTACAGTTGTGATCCATCAAATACGACGTTTGCAGAGTGCAATGAACTGATGAAGACCAGACAAACCAGTGAGGCATTTAAAGTTAAATATCACTTGTATCGTTTTCGAATGATCAGGCTGACTGCGAGTGTTCATCATTATGTTATGTAAGAATCACCTGTTTATGACCGTACTCAAGGCAACGCGATAGTGGCATTTCACACCCATAATGGATTAGTCCCATGATAGTTTTGTATTATTTTTCCATACGAATGCAAACAGCTGTTTCAGGATTGTTTGCCCATTCTACAGGTTTCCACGGGTTTTTTCCCATCCATGTTTTAAAATATACTGATGAATATTTCATCATTTCTACGGATTAAAAAAAATATATTTTAACAATTTCACAAACTGTTTTTTTTCGTTCCATGACAAATAAATGTAATATTGATATTACGTAATTTCACTTCGGCCCGATGTGGTTATTGTTCCAATTATGTTTGTAATACTGTTAAGAGAAGCAATTTTAATTTTAAAAAAATTGTCAAGCTTGCGCTTCAATAGACTCTGCTCATGCTCGACATCGAAGTGTCCATTACTGTTGACAGGATTTATCAACGTTTGCTGGTGTGTCGGTCTGTATGCATTAGAATGTTTATTCCATTTCGTGCAGTGTTGCATTTGGCGCTCATTTTAGTGTCACTTTCAACACGATATGCAATGGTCTGGGTGACTACTTAAAATGAGCTGCTGCGCTGGACTCTCCATGACAATCACTTGCGCAATTATAAACCATAAACCTTCAATCTACACAAAATTCACCTCAAACGACATAAGAATGCATGAGCTTCTGCCGTTTGCCCTCCTCTCCATTCGTTTTCGTTTTCATCCATGTTGCTTCCCTGTCATCCTCGTGTTTTACCAAGGTCAACATTCTCGGATGGTGCTCATCCTCCTGGCACAACACACACGAGTACCCGGTGCTGTCTTATACATGATATGTTTGGCCTATTATACAACATTGGGTCGTTGTATTGTGTTAAATGGGTTATTATATACAGAGACTCCTGTTTTCATATTTTGGTGATGACGTTTAATTTTATTTCAAGTAGTTATAATTTTTACATTTTTGATATAGCTAGTGGTTTATCATGTCAATACGACGTAACATAATTTTATTTGCGATGCCATGTATATTTTTATTCGACTTTACTAACCATCTTGTATGTACTTGTATTTATAATTATATGTATGTATATTTATGACAAATAAATCTGTATTGACTTCTATTCATCTGAATAAAATATATGTCTGTACGTTTTGTGTTGTGTATAGACAGCTAATATATTGTAGGTAGTGTGTTGGGCCTACTGACCTTCTTATAAACTAGCTTACTTATATAAGAGCCTGCAATATACTACTGTTTATATATCTATGTTATACAGACTGATTATGTCTAACTGTACACATTTTTATCAGCAGTATATTTAGTATACAAGCTAGCATAAAATATCGTCGATGTGTGAAAAAATGATTTTTAGTCTCGGCTCCTCTTTCCCACCATTCCACTTAAGAAGTAAATGGATCAAGTTGTAGATTTCGTGACCATTTAAAGTGTTTTTGAACACATGGATGTTTGGCCTGACTGTCTATTCCCACCGGAATGTATTTTTATGTTGCGAGCAGCGGAGCTATAACCGAACAGACTGAGTCGTCGAGGCCGATGATTTCAAAATTCAGAAATGAAACCAGAGCGTTATCGCAGTCGTGATTTCTATGAGTAGGCATATATCTTTTGTGAAGGGATCTATTTTGTTTAAATATTAACTTGTTCAAGTAGATAAAGTGGATATATTTTGATTTTTGTTTTTTAGAGCGAATTTACGTTTTAAAAATTCTACTCTATCATCGCACCTCTGTATTATACAGCACTCCTGCACACGCTTTGGACATTTAATTGTATATATATTCTACATTCTAATGTGTACACCGATTGACGGTCAGTGGGACTAAATCGCGCCTTCAACGCAACACAATAGAAAGTGATTAGCAACAATGGGCGAGAGCAACGAAAGGTGTGAACCTGTTTTCTTTCGGCAGAGCGATTATGACGCAAATTGTGAGAGTCGGAGCGACACAGCCCTAACTACATACGATGTGTGTATGTCTGTATCAAAAATTATCGGCAAATCTCTGGTGGACGGGGCTCAAAATATACGCGGTGTGTGGCGAATATACCTGTCTGATCGACCAGACAGATTGAACTTGTGTGTGAAACGGCAAATCAACATCAAAGGAGTTTCAGTGCCAGTGTTTGACAAAAACCCGAGCATTACAAAGCAGTTATCACCAGACGAAAAGCGAGAGAAGATAACTATAAAAGACATACCGCTCTCTATTGCATCACAAGAAATTGAACAATATTTAAAGGACAAAAATGTAGGCCTTGTGACAGATGTGAAATTCGCACATGAGAGAGAGACCCAAATGGTCAACTGACACCATTTAAGAACGGCGACAGATACATATACGCTAAAGGCATGATCGACCCGATCCTGACACGTAACGTATTTATATGTGGTCGCAAATGCCGTATCTTTCACGGAGGTCAGTTTGTGAAAGAATGTCGTGCATGTGGCAGACGAGATCACGGAACGGGGGACGTCAGCTGCCCAGCCAAGAACAATGAGGACAACATCACTGCTTTCAGCAGCTACAAAATTCCGCTGTCAAATATGTACCCGGTGGAACTTAAAATAGAAGACGAAACGTTTAAGAGTGTACAAGAAGCATGGCTGTGGATGCAAGCGACGCAATGTGGTGACGACACATTAGCTCAAAATATTCGCCAAAGTCGGCATGGTGGGGAAGCAGCCAGACTCCTGGCCGATAACATTGACAAAGAAAAATCTAGAGACTGGGAACATAATAATACTGATATTATGTCTGAGCTACTGAGACTAAAATCTGAACAGTGCCCTGAGTTCAGACAGGCCCTATTAGAAGATAATCGAGTGTTGGCGGCGGCTATTCGAGATCCCTTCTGGGGTACATGCCTATCAGTCAAAGACACGGTCAACTCAAAGCCAGATTTCTGGCCCGGCAAAAACATGATCGGAGCACTTCAGATGGAGCTACGGAACACACTGAAAAGCGAATCCAGGAACGAACCCGGAACCGCAGTGATTGAGAATAAAGATACTGACACATCCATACAACAAACCAGCGACGGAAGCGAAACACCCACTAAATATACAAAAGAAAACCCTCAATCCCTCACAAAGGACGAGAAAGAGACTGGCGACAGAGACAGAAACAGCCGACCAGGTCGGGGCTCCACCAGGGAACTCGGAAGTAGAGTGAGGTCTGAAAGCCTAAATTTTCGGGCTCGCAGTAAAGAACAATCTAACAAAAGTCAGAACGCAGGAACTGTCACCCCGCGGCGCGAGCAAATGAATATCAGAGAATTTATGCGTAAGCGGAAACCAACAGGAACACCACCGAAAGAAGATGGTAAACAACCTAAACAACCACTGGGTACCGTCTCGCGGCCGGAGTGAATCGGCAGCACTCGGGGTGTGTGTATATATAAAGACATGGGTAGCAGCTCGACAGTCATTGTCGTCCAAAATATCGGCAGTCCCTTCACAATACACCGCCTAGCTGAGTAATATTAAATCCCAACAAACCAAATCAAGTGTAAAATCACCGAATGATAATTATTCTTTGTATATTTTACAAAATAATATATCCAGGAAGGCGAATAACACCACAATTCTCCATAAATACGGGCACATTTTGTTTGTCGTCATTTCTCGACACGAACCCATCACACTTTTGGTACCGCCCACTTTTCAAGGCAATCTGATAAAACAACGTATTATACAACACATCTCACGAATTATAACTTGCCGTGTGGCATATCACCATCTCGCTTTGTTCTAAAGATTTCAAAAATTAAAGAAAACGAAAAAAAACATCATTTGTCTTACTTTATCAACAAATCGTCAGTTATTTTACACACTAGCCAGAATAAGTTATGCAACAGGTGTCCACTAGCCAGCAGCATACACGATACGCTGAATCAATGTTGGCGCGATGTTATTCCATCGCATGCAACGTCAGCCCAGCACGAAAACAGCATCGGGTCAACGTCCCGTATCTGCTGTGCAGCTACCAGCATAAAACAATGAGGCCACAATCATACAAATTCGACTTCTATTATTGCCATTACGATGACAGCACAGGCATTCATTGATCTTTATCAAATAAATGCTTTTAAAAAGCAAATCAGTTATTAACAAACAGTCAAGTTTGTGTGTGAGGACCACAATCTAGTCATATGTGGAGAGGCCGGCACAGGAAAAACTTTTTTGTTGACAAATATTGCACGTAAGCTGATTGAGTTACAAAAAAATGTTGCATTCACTTGCTCCACTGGAATGGCGTGTTACAATTTCAATAGTGTGTTTTTATGGTTTTGTTGTTGATTCTAGTTATTTTTTAATAACAATTAAGTTTAAACGTCTGTAAAGATATGGCTCTTCACTCCACGACATCGTGCAGCACATCATTAGAACATAAATTTAAGTATATGTTATCAGATGTAGTACATGTTTTGATAGGTAAATCGTAACAGCAACGACAGACGCTTACGTAACCCTACCCCTTAAAATATAGATAGGTTTGGGGGTACACCAAATAAACATATTTATTATATGAAAAACGCATGATACGGCGACGGAAACCACGTTTTCTTAAGCCTGACACCCTAATAGACAATAAACATAATACAACTAGAAAGGTGAATCGATGCAGGCGTCCATGATGCCTCCGTTGTTAACACCCCCCTATTTTTTAAGGACAGTCAAATTAATATTCCTTTGATCTACATCGTACCTCCCCCCACCCAAAAATAACTGAAACCAAATATACCCTTTATATTTTTAAAAGACAGTCAAAATAAATAAAAAATATCCTTTTGACCTACCTGCCCCCCCACCCCACCAAAATAAATTAAATCAGACGATGTTTTTTGCAAAACAATTAAAATAATAAAAGTAAAATAATATATTCGTTTAACCCACCTTCCCCCTCACCCGAAAAAAAATAATCCTGAAGAGTCTACTGAAAAAAAATAGTAATTTGCTGGACCCCCTACTTTTTTGTTCAAATTTGTTTTGACCCTCCGCTTGCCCCCCTGGCAAACAAAAATCAATTTGGCCTTGACCCCCCCCACCCCCGACCGGATCCTGAATAAATATTTGTTAAAGGGACTGGCCCAGGCTAAAATTATAAAAAAAATCGGTGATTTTATTTTGGCTTCTGAATAACCATATGATGTAGACATGTCCATAGACTAGAACTGCAAAAGTTTTTAAATTTTTCTGCTGCGCATTCACCAGTTAGACTAGATATAGAGACGAAATTCCCGTATTTCTAATTTTTGACATGGTTGTCAATAATTACAAATCAGAAATTTCGTCTCTATATCTAGTCTAACTGGTGAATGCGCAGCAGAAAATTAAAAAACTTTTGCAGTTCTAGTCTATGGACATGTTTACATCATATGGTCATATTAAGAAGCCAAAATAAAATCAACGATTTTTTTATGATTTTAGCCTGGGCCAGTCCCTTTAATATACGGATGGACGGACGGACGGACGGACGGACGGACAACCCGACAACATAATGCCTTCGGCCGCAGGCGAACAGAGACATAAACAAGATTTCTACATGGTATCAAAGTTTTACCACTGAAACTTTTTCTAGAGCACAGTGAAGATTCTGCCACCAGGCTATTAATAGTAGTAAATGTAGATACTTCTGCTACTTTGGACAATATGAAATATTCAGTTTTGTTTTGCGTTATAATATTATGTGATTAAACACCAAATAAAATTACATCTCTTTCAATTCCTAAACGTGACAGTATACGACAGAACAATTTTTTGTAATAAAGTGCCACAGGCTTACAAACAAAGACATTAGAACGCATTGTGAAGCATATGCTGTGAAAGCGTGGACTCGAGAAAAAAAATCATAAGCAACAAACTATGTAAGGCCATTTCAAGTAGTAACACTATGCCTGTCTCTATTGTCTTTACCAAGCTGACATAGCTGATAATACTACCTTCTCTGTCTAATTGTTCATCGTGCAATTTTGATTTGAGACGAAAATAGTTGAATAGCCTATTATGGGTGATCACCACCATAAATCTAGACCCTTCTTCATCTGCTGGTTATTTCTAGTACTGTGTTATTGAACGTCGGTACCCGATGGACCATGTAATTAAGTATATTATTGTTATTATTTTCATGTATCTTATATATTTGTCATCAAAAATAAAGATGCGATTTATCTTATCTTACTATTCAACGATCATCTTTGACGTGACGTTAATACTGCACAATCACGAAAGCAGTGCAGTGCATGTGTTTAATTCTCGTTTTCTATCGACGAGTTTGCATGATAGTTGTTATAATGCTGGTACCAGAGATTGTTCATGAACAATCTCTGCTGGTACCTACACAACGTTCACCCGATGCTGTTTTCGTATCGGGCTAACGCTGCAGTTGATGGTATAACATCGCGCAAACATTGATTCAACGCATCGTGTATGCCGGTAGCACGTGGACACCTGTTGCATAATTAAGTCTGCCAGTGAGTAAATTAACTGACCATTTGTCGATAAAGTGAAACAACGAATGATTTTTTCCGTTTTCTATAATTTGTGATGTTTTCAGGACAAAAAGAGATTGTAATATGCCACACGACAAGTTATAATTCGTGAGCTTTGTTGTAAAATATGTTGTTTTTTCAGATTCTCTTGAAAAGTGGGCGGTACCGAAAGTGTGATGGGTTCGTGTCGAGAAATGACGGCAAACAAAATGTGCCCGTATTTATGGAGAAATATGACGTTTTTCGCCTTCCCGGAGCAGTTATTTTGTAACATATACAAAGAATAATTATCATTCGATGACCTTACACCTGATTTGGTTTGTTAGGATTTAATATTACTCAGCTAGGCGATGTATTGTGAAGGGACTGCCGATATTTTGGACGTGCATGGCTGTAGAGTTGATACCCATGTCTTTATATACACACACAGTCCGAGTGCTGCCGATTCACTTCGGCCGCGAGACGGTACCCAGTGTAAACAACCCAATATGAGGGATAGCCAGGACAGTACGCATGATGGCAGTGGTAGCACATCAACGCCTAATGACGGACAAAATGCTGCATCAAATAGTGCTGTCTCGTAAGTGATATAGACATGTTATGGATATACCGTCACGGATTAACAACTCGGCGATGTCAACGGACTTTGAATTATGGATACTGATTATAGCGATGATCTACTAGTGATGTCGACGAAATATTATCCTGTATCATGGACAGTAAGACCAGCGAAATGAACTTAAAGGTAATCACCCTAAATGTCAGGGGACTACGTGATAGTAAAAAACGACAATCTCTTATCTATTGGTTAAAAAATAAGCAAATAGATATAGCGTTTCTGCAAGAAACCTACCTGAATGACAAATTTAAAAGTAAATTAGACAGAGAATGGGGAATCAATACCTTCCATAATCTGACTGATTCTAAGCATAGTCGAGGTATATCGATTTTAATTTCAAAAAACATTAATGTGGACGAAATATCCTGCAAGAGGTGCAAATTTGGTAGAAAAATGTTAGTTAATCTCAAACTTAATAACGTATTATATACCCTTGTTAATATGTATGTTCCCAATAACACTGATGACAGAGTACAATTTTTAAATTCCTCGTGTAATTGGATTAAAGAGAATGCTGAATCTGAGGATCGGCTAATAGTATCAGGGGATATGAATTGTGCACTTACTGAACTCGACCGCCCATCCGGAAAACTCGATAAAAGTAGCCAATCCTTAAAAAAGTTATTACTATTCACTGACACAGTAGATGTGTGGAGGTCACTAAATAATCAAACAAATCAATATACATATATTCCCAACGATAATCAAAGGAGTAGTAGCCGTATTGATTACATTCTAACCTCAAGATATTTACAGCGATTTGTTACAAAAACTGATATTCTAACTGCTCCTGTCCCTGACCACAGGGCACTTTGTAATGTAATAAAGGGAAGAGAGAATAAAAGAGGACCTGGGTTTTGGAAACTGAACTCGTCCGTATTACAAGATAAGTTGTATGTAAACGAGATCAAGCTTATTTTCTCTAATACTTTGGAAGAATATAAAGGTTGTAGTAAGCGAGATGTATGGGATATGTGCAAAATAAGATTCAAGGAGTACACAATCCAGTATTGTACAAAAAAACGCAACTGTTTGAGAGATGGATGTAAACTATTAGAAGATGATATAACACAAATAGATAAATTAATTGCAAAAAACACTAAAGACGTAAGCGAAAAGTCATCGTTAAAAATTAGTCGTGACACACTTAAAAGTAAATATGACGTTCTTTTAAGAGAGCGTGCCAGTGGAGCTCAGATACGTTCTCGAGCAAAATGGTTAGAGCAAGGTGAAAGAAGCACTTCATACTTCCTAGAACTAGAAAATGCTAGGCAATCGAACAACTCAATTACAAGCCTACGCTCAAAATCGGGCGAAATTTTCAACTCCAATGCGAAAATTATGAAAGAAGCGACACATTTTTATACAGAGCTTTACACGTGTAAAAATCTCCAGCACAATGACATGGATGCTTTTCTAGACGATATTGGTGAAACTAAAAAACTTAATGCAGTTGATAAAAATAGTTGTGAAAGTGAAATAACCTTGGAGGATTACGAATATGCTATTAGCACCCTATGCGACAATAAATCCCCAGGTAATGACGGTTTAACAGCAGAGTTTTACAAAACATTTTCAACCACATTTAGTCAGTTCCTCATAGGAGTTTATAATGAGTCTTTTCAACATGGAGAGCTTTGCAGATCACAAAGAGAATCCGTGTTAACTCTAATTTTTAAGAAAGGGGATAGACAACTAATAAAGAATTATCGTCCAATAAGCATTACAAATATTGATTATAAAATTATTGCGAAAATTTTAAAAAACAGATTTCATACAGTTCTTCCCAAATTAATTAGTCAGGATCAAACAGCATACATAAAAGGAAGAACAATTTCTCAGAATATTCGACTTGTACAAGATATAATTTTATATGCAGATAAACACAAATTAAACACAATACTTTTATTTCTGGATTTTGAAAAAGCCTTTGACTCTGTGAAGCACGAATATATCTATAAAACGTTAACAAAATTCAATTTCGGAGAAAATTTAATTAGGTGGGTTAAAACATTATATTCCGGCTGTTCGGCAAAGGTAAAAAATAACGGATACCTGTCAGAATCATTTAGTATATCACGTGGTATAAAACAAGGGTGCCCCGTATCAGCTTTGTTATTTAATTTAGCCGTCGAAACAATGGCTTTGAGCATTAAAAAGAACGATAAAATACAAGGCATTAAAATTACAGTATCCAACACTACATATCATATAAAAGTTACACAATATGCTGATGATTGTACACCCTTTTTAGCCCGGCTGAACAATATTCCAGAAGCTCTAGCACAGATAAACAAATTCACAAAAGTATCTGGCCTAAAACTAAATATTGAAAAAACCGAAGGAATGAATGTGGGGACACAGAGACCTGTAAATGATAAAATATATAATATTAAATTTGTAAATAAATCTATGAAATTTCTCGGTATATACGTTGGTGAAAATGAAACTGCTTGTAATGAAGAAAACTGGAATGAAAAAATATTAAAAATAGAGAAAATTTTGGCCTCATGGAAACACCGTGACCTGACCATTTTTGGAAAAATCTTAATAATCAAAACCCTGGCGCTTCCCATTATCACACATGTGGCCATCTCATTAACAGTTTCGTCCAAAATTATTAAACGTTTAAACAAACTATTTTATGGTTTTATTTGGGGTAAACGCGACCGAATGAAAAGAAATATATTACGATTGCCTTTGGACTCTGGCGGCGCCAACATGGTTGATGTTGAATCTTTTTTTGCATCTTTAAAAGCTGCATGGGTGCCAAAAATACTTAACAGCAAAAGTACCTGGAGTTGTCTGGGAAATAAATATTTATCAGAACTTGGTACTAAAATACAAATATCCAATTTTCGTTTTGATAAAAAATACAGTATCAAAGAATTAGCTAATTTGCCAGACTTTTATAAAGAAATAGTTTTCGCCTATGGGAAATCAAATATTACAAACAAACCAGAAACATTAGATGATGTATTAGAACAGCCTTTATGGGGGAACAAACATATTAATATATACAACAAAGATGCGAAGAGAGAAATAACATTAAATTTTAAGGAATGGGCAAGCAGTAACCTTTTATACGTTAAAGATTTAAAATTCAGTGATGGGAAAATTGATGCCAACTATATATATAATAATGTAAACAACAAAAGGGATATATACAAACAAATTTTGTCACTAAGAAAAGCATTACGCCCTTTTCATCTTATATTAAATGAATATACACCACAAGTATTCGAGTATGATAACAGCAATTCAACATTTGTACTCGCAACTAACTCAAAATTTTATTATACGAAGCTTTCTAGTCAACTAAAGTCACACTATATTTTAGGTATTTGGACCCGAATGTTAGACATTTCACCCGAGGACTATCAATGCATATTTAAACAAAAGTTAGTGAACATTTTTGACCTCAAAATTAAAGAATTCAACTTCAAGGTCTTACATGGAATTTTGTCTTGCGAATCCAATTTAAAAATATGGAAATTACAAGATAATGACAATTGCATTGTGTGTAAAGGAACACACTCGATTCTTCATATGCTATATGAATGTCCAATTGGTAATGATGTGTGATTAATTTTTCAGGCCTTTCTTAAATTCAAAATAACACAAAATGCAATAATTTGTGGAGTGAAAGATAAAATATCTAACTTTTTGATATCTTTAATTTCTTTCTTTCTGTATAAATATTGGATTATTTAAAAAAATGAAAATTCTAATTGCATTCTAAAAACATTTCTTTTGAAAGAATTATGTTTCAGAAGACTGGTTTATTTGAAGCTAAAACAGACTAATTTATGTGAAAAAATTTCAGAGGTCGAAGAAATAATTAAAAAAGAAATGCCTAACTGATTCATTGTTTGACCTGTTAACGTTTACATGTTTATGTTCATATTCTAGTCACAACTACGCTGTTTTCTAGGCTGAAATATGTGGGTTATTTTTTGAATTTGAGGAAGTATTTTTAGATATATGGCTTAACTACTAATCCATTGTTTTAGCAATTAATCTGTTCATCTCTAAATACTCATATTCTAGTCACAAATATGCAGTTCTACATAAATGTGTACGATTTGTACTTTTATACTGTGCCTGTGATACAATTGCCGTTAGTCGGGCAATCGTGTCACATGTATCAATCTCCGGTGAACTCGAGGCTTTGGTCCGCTGTTGTTGTAGTGTTGGTACGGCGTCTTCAACGTCGTTACAACATTGTCCCAGCGGTGGATCGGAGCCTCGTGTTTGCTGGGTCAATACTGAGTTATCACACCTTACCGGCGAACACGAGCCGTTGAGCGGGTGTCGTTTTTTTCGGGTTGGCTCGGTTTCGTAGACGCTGGGCCAGCTCTTGAACGGCGCTTGTAGGGTGGCTCATGCTCCTGAAAAATACCCTGTACTGTATGCAGAGACACTGGCACGGTGCTGAATTAATTCTGGGTCGGTGTTTATGACGCTGTTCCGGCATTGATTTAGCATTGGGTAGGTGCCCCTATTCACTGAAAATGCTGATTTTATATACAACTACCATGATTATCCCGCTTCATTGCTTTTGTGCTATAGGACCAACACTGGTTCTAACGATTATCTGTTTTTATGTGAATGTATATATGAATTGTTTTATTAATACCGCATGTTAAACACTTGTACTATGCATTTTATTCAATAAGAGAAAAAAAAAAAAAAAAAAAAAAAACTTGTTCAAGTACATGCTTTATTGCCATGCCACATTTAACACATTCGTGTTATTTACCATACCTAACCCTTTTACCGCTAGCCGCCAACCGCTAATGTACGGAGGGCAATAAAAAAATCATGTTATTACATAAAAATTCATGTTATTACTATTATTATCACTTTTCCAACATGACAAAAAATATCTAAAACATATTTATTCTTTGTCTACAATTACAACATAGGCCTACATGTCCATGCAGAAACTTACCACTATCTGTTATCAAGGCGCACCCTTCTTGGTGGTGTGGCAGTGCCGCTGTCATGCAGGTGTTCGCCCGCATAGATCACATGTGCATCTGTACTTAGTGGGCCCAACAGCTCGTGTACACAAGGCTAGCATCCGATTATGCAGGCAACAGTGCGTAAACACAGATAGTCTAGCAGCCCAGCGTGTAGGGCTGACAGCCAAATATTACACCCGCATTAACAGCAATATCCCACTAGTTACAAGCGCCCTCTCGAGTGTTAATAATCCGTAGAAGAATATTAGCCAATAAAATCACTGGTAATGAGCATGAAATGAGTGTTTAAACATCTAGATTTGCAAATGTCTGGTCTCAAATTAACAAATATGTGTAATTTGAAGTTGTGGGTCGCGATAGCGAGACACAACTTCGAGCGGGTGAAAATTTCAATTTAATAACTTAGCGGAGTAAGGGATGATAAACATGATAAAATATGTTAAAGTGATTACAGTGTTGTCGTGATTACTTCTGTAATTGAAAGTATGGCTTTGAGTTGAAATATAATGCCTCGCGCAAATGTTCTTGCACCTAATAATTGTAATAATTAATTTGCAAATGTCTACTTTCGATATTTTGAGCTATTCTTGTTAAAGTCGTGAAAGGTTGGAGATTACTGTGAGCTGTACTAGTTGACCAAATCGGTGGTCATTTTGAAAGCTCAGACTGTTTGGCGGACTATGCAATTTTGTCAAGTTTAACTCCACATTTCGTGGTTTGATATTATTATGAGAAAAAATATTGTCTTGAATTACTGTAAAACATAATATGTGAGATCTAACACCTTTCAGCAGTGGTAGTGACGCATAGCGGCTTACATGCGGTACTGTAGTGCAAAACTGCTCACTTGAAAAGTAAACAGTATCTGCTAGTTGCAAACACGAGACGTTGTGCAAATAAATGCTGTTTTAATGCTGGCTCAGCATCGTAGCATACATCTTCTGTTTTTTTAACAAAAGCCCTGATTAATTATTTTACAAAAGATGTAGTTCCTCAAATTGATGAATACGAGTACTATAAAGTATATATTCAATGAGAAATAGCACCAACGCGTTGATGCCACAGCATGCGTTTATCAATAGTGCTTATCTCTGGATGGTAACGTACACAGCAAACACGCGGCGTTGGTTTATTGTTGGCTTATAATGTTGGTCCACCGACTACGACGCTGTCCCAACATTAAGCCAACATTGGTTTAACGTCTCGGGTTGCTGTGTACACATTTAAACCAGATACAACATATACACATTTAGGACAAATAAAACGTATACACATTTAACATGTTCACTCCACAGGCAACACAAACATAGCATTGAAGACAATTTTAGAAAGTGTAAAGCCATCCAAGTTTAAACTTTAAAAATACTAGTGATGGTGATGAACGGTCATCGGTGAAATAGTGCTGGAGCGTGTGTTGCAAATCTATAATGCCATATCAAAATTGTTTTAGTATTATTACGTATGATGCACCGGCATTCCTTTGAGTGTCCTATAACTTTATATCTCATGGGATCAAATCATATTCCATATTCCTAAAGCTTTACCAAGGTCAAATGAATGAATGAATAAATGAAATCTTATATAGCGCTAGCTCCACATGTGAAGCCGCCGCTCACAGAGCGAGGCTATCGCCCGACTCGGGGGGCCCTACCTGGGACTAATATAACGCATGTATCCAACTGGAAGCTGTTCAGAGCGCTGAAGCTCCTGGGAGATATACAGCTGATCTGCCATCCTTCCGTTTTACGGTGTAAGAATAAAATTTCAGCACTTTTGGAGCCCGTTTAATGTGGAGCCACCGTGACACAGATTTCTTTACTAAGTAAGATTGGCATGAACATTCCCCGATGTAGATCACGACCCGCGCCTCGGCATAGTGTCTCCTACTACCTCCTCATGAATGAATGTGATGAACGAGGTGTCTGCTTTCAGTGTCCCTCGTCAACAGGGATCAAACAGAGTCCAGAACTTTCAGTCCCGAGCGGAGGATTAATGCCTGTCTGCTGTGCACAGCAAAATACAATACAAACCTAACTGTTCAAGTAAACAGTTACCGCAGTTTGCCTTGCAGATTTCAAAGCTAACAGCAACATGGTGAGTAGTTCACGTAACCATGGGACACAGGGGCGGATCCAGTATTTTGAAAGGGGGTTTTCTTTTAAAAAGATTGGTATCAAACAATGATTGTTTAGTTTTCTCATCTATTGTGGCTTAGTAATGACACTGGAGCAGTGCCTCAAGCTGACACTCAATATTTACTAGGGCAGTGTCCCAACTTGAGGCACTGCCCTAGTAAATATTGAGTGTGAACTACCAATACTTTGCCAATTTTGATTGATGCTTACAGTCTCACCAAATCCCGGGAGTAGCCTTTTTTCAATTTCCTCGATCTCTTTTTAAATTCTTTTAGCAAAATTTTTCCTCGGTTTATTTTTTTATCTTCCCCTGACATCCCTGAAAATTTGGTGAATTTGTTTGTGTAATGTCGAAGCTAGACCATCTGGCCTGTAATATCTTTTTCAAAATTACAGCTCTCTCCACCTCCATAAACGTGAAACAATTTTATTACATGCCAAATGGTCTCACTTACTGAATACACAGCTAAATTCCACCGATTTTTTAGCGATGTTAGGGCAAGATGAAAAAAATTATCCGAGAAAAATTTTGTTGAACAATTTTAAACACCGACTGAGCCAATTGAAAAAGAGGCTACTCCCAGGATCTGTTGAAACAGATTATAGACAGTCTTGTTTTAGAATGTGAAGGTACAATACAATACACGGGAGGTCAATGCCCCTTCTGGATACGCCACTGGGACATGGGGTGCTGATTCCCCTCGTCGAATGCAACCCTGGGATTGATTGATTTGTATCAATTGACTATTCTTTCACAGACTTCTCGATATACATTTTGAAACAATTTTTGTGACTCGTGACCGAAAAAAGCATAATTAAGTCTTCCCTATACCAGGGGATGATTTTTATTTGTGTACAGTTTTTACCGACTATCCACACCTTGTCACCCTGATATATACAAACCTCTTTTTCGATTCACTTTGTTTTTAACATAGTAAATATTAGTATTACTCCCTACACTGCAGGAATTTTGCAGAGCGTTTGAAATCATATCTGTCGGGCATCTTAATTTTTTGTTAAAATTGGACCTTGCAATTGTCAGCATGATAACTTCAAAGCTGTTTATCCAATATACATAGGTAGTAACTACTTGTTCTGCATAGACATCTGCTTAATAATATAACACGATATATACATGATTGTTTCAATTTATTATTTGCTAACATTTCAAAATATTGATCAAAGTATTCTATCTAGAAAGTTAGAGGGAGAGGAGGAGCCTTCGTGGGTGTTTGCTAGGTGAACATTTCTTTATATAATAGTTTAGAAATCAAGATTAGGTTCACCCAGGTACATCACGAGGTTAACTAGATTTGATCATTTCTATGTGGAGCGTGGGGGATTTACCCCTTTAACCGCCGGTGTCGAATATATTCGTTTTTTTCACTTAATTTTTACCACGTTAAGTGCCGCCTTTTAAACATGTTAAAGCCATAATGTGACATCATTCAGCACGATTTCAAAAGAGTTGATCTCCATTTTGTCAAATCTGAATAATTTTCACTCACTTGAAGTTGTGGATCGCGTCAGCGAGACACAACTTCAAGTGGGTGAAAATTCAAATTCAAATTGAATCAAATTTGGCGGTTAAAGGGTTAAAACGTAATATAATTCCTCGCACAAATGGCAGGTGATTAGATTTATAATATTATTACATTTCTTTCTATAACTTTCTAGGACAGAGGACCAGGCAGTGGGCAAACGTCACAACGGTGCGCCAACATTAAATGACATTCATCGGCGTACACAATTCCAATACCACACGGGATTATGCCTGTTATGTTAAAACGATTTAAATAATGTACTTAGTTTTTCTGTCATACTGAATGGATGACTGCAAATAATTATTGTAAAATAAAACCTTGCAGACGACCCGATGACCCTGTACATGATAAGCAATCCGTCTGTCAAGTTCACCCGTGCACATTACCTGATTACAGTCCTAACAAAATTAACTAAATATTCAAGATATATGATAGTGCTGAAGTTTCACTCATTTTGTAAAGTGAGTAAATTGCACGACTCTTATATTGAACCTTGAAACCATGAATAACATATTCTCTACTATTCAAAAAGTAATATTTCAAAACAACAGCCTGTTTTATGATAAACCCATTTCATTACACCAAGCAAAATGCATACACGTATGTATTATGACACTGAAACCAATATATAATATAGCCTGATGCAGCATATGGCCTACACATCTTTGAAAGCCAATTTGAGAATGTAGTCACGGAACATGTAATTCGATTGTGGTACCACGTGCTACTTATCTGCGATTATAAATACAATTGTTTAAAGTGGAATTATTTTGCGAAATATCTCATATCTCCTGTTCCCACAGAGAACAGGGGCTCTGAAAGGAGCCGTTTTGTGAGACACATAAGGCAGTGGGCTTTCAATCATAGCACTGAAGGAGACGGATTCCGGTCTTGAGCAATGAGCTCTCTATCATTGCATTGCTAGCTTGGGTGATGGCACATTGAAGACAATTTTAGAAAGTGTAAAGCCATCCAAGTTTAAACTTTAAAAATACTAGTGATGGTGATGAACGGTCATCGGTGAAATAGTGCTGGAGCGTGTGTTGCAAATCTATAATGCCATATCAAAATTGTTTTAGTATTATTACGTATGATGCACCGGCATTCCTTTGAGTGTCCTATAACTTTATATCTCATGGGATCAAATCATATTCCATATTCCTAAAGCTTTACCAAGGTCAAATGAATGAATGAATAAATGAAATCTTATATAGCGCTAGCTCCACATGTGAAGCCGCCGCTCACAGAGCGAGGCTATCGCCCGACTCGGGGGGCCCTACCTGGGACTAATATAACGCATGTATCCAACTGGAAGCTGTTCAGAGCGCTGAAGCTCCTGGGAGATATACAGCTGATCTGCCATCCTTCCGTTTTACGGTGTAAGAATAAAATTTCAGCACTTTTGGAGCCCGTTTAATGTGGAGCCACCGTGACACAGATTTCTTTACTAAGTAAGATTGGCATGAACATTCCCCGATGTAGATCACGACCCGCGCCTCGGCATAGTGTCTCCTACTACCTCCTCATGAATGAATGTGATGAACGAGGTGTCTGCTTTCAGTGTCCCTCGTCAACAGGGATCAAACAGAGTCCAGAACTTTCAGTCCCGAGCGGAGGATTAATGCCTGTCTGCTGTGCACAGCAAAATACAATACAAACCTAACTGTTCAAGTAAACAGTTACCGCAGTTTGCCTTGCAGATTTCAAAGCTAACAGCAACATGGTGAGTAGTTCACGTAACCATGGGACACAGGGGCGGATCCAGTATTTTGAAAGGGGGTTTTCTTTTAAAAAGATTGGTATCAAACAATGATTGTTTAGTTTTCTCATCTATTGTGGCTTAGTAATGACACTGGAGCAGTGCCTCAAGCTGACACTCAATATTTACTAGGGCAGTGTCCCAACTTGAGGCACTGCCCTAGTAAATATTGAGTGTGAACTACCAATACTTTGCCAATTTTGATTGATGCTTACAGTCTCACCAAATCCCGGGAGTAGCCTTTTTTCAATTTCCTCGATCTCTTTTTAAATTCTTTTAGCAAAATTTTTCCTCGGTTTATTTTTTTATCTTCCCCTGACATCCCTGAAAATTTGGTGAATTTGTTTGTGTAATGTCGAAGCTAGACCATCTGGCCTGTAATATCTTTTTCAAAATTACAGCTCTCTCCACCTCCATAAACGTGAAACAATTTTATTACATGCCAAATGGTCTCACTTACTGAATACACAGCTAAATTCCACCGATTTTTTAGCGATGTTAGGGCAAGATGAAAAAAATTATCCGAGAAAAATTTTGTTGAACAATTTTAAACACCGACTGAGCCAATTGAAAAAGAGGCTACTCCCAGGATCTGTTGAAACAGATTATAGACAGTCTTGTTTTAGAATGTGAAGGTACAATACAATACACGGGAGGTCAATGCCCCTTCTGGATACGCCACTGGGACATGGGGTGCTGATTCCCCTCGTCGAATGCAACCCTGGGATTGATTGATTTGTATCAATTGACTATTCTTTCACAGACTTCTCGATATACATTTTGAAACAATTTTTGTGACTCGTGACCGAAAAAAGCATAATTAAGTCTTCCCTATACCAGGGGATGATTTTTATTTGTGTACAGTTTTTACCGACTATCCACACCTTGTCACCCTGATATATACAAACCTCTTTTTCGATTCACTTTGTTTTTAACATAGTAAATATTAGTATTACTCCCTACACTGCAGGAATTTTGCAGAGCGTTTGAAATCATATCTGTCGGGCATCTTAATTTTTTGTTAAAATTGGACCTTGCAATTGTCAGCATGATAACTTCAAAGCTGTTTATCCAATATACATAGGTAGTAACTACTTGTTCTGCATAGACATCTGCTTAATAATATAACACGATATATACATGATTGTTTCAATTTATTATTTGCTAACATTTCAAAATATTGATCAAAGTATTCTATCTAGAAAGTTAGAGGGAGAGGAGGAGCCTTCGTGGGTGTTTGCTAGGTGAACATTTCTTTATATAATAGTTTAGAAATCAAGATTAGGTTCACCCAGGTACATCACGAGGTTAACTAGATTTGATCATTTCTATGTGGAGCGTGGGGGATTTACCCCTTTAACCGCCGGTGTCGAATATATTCGTTTTTTTCACTTAATTTTTACCACGTTAAGTGCCGCCTTTTAAACATGTTAAAGCCATAATGTGACATCATTCAGCACGATTTCAAAAGAGTTGATCTCCATTTTGTCAAATCTGAATAATTTTCACTCACTTGAAGTTGTGGATCGCGTCAGCGAGACACAACTTCAAGTGGGTGAAAATTCAAATTCAAATTGAATCAAATTTGGCGGTTAAAGGGTTAAAACGTAATATAATTCCTCGCACAAATGGCAGGTGATTAGATTTATAATATTATTACATTTCTTTCTATAACTTTCTAGGACAGAGGACCAGGCAGTGGGCAAACGTCACAACGGTGCGCCAACATTAAATGACATTCATCGGCGTACACAATTCCAATACCACACGGGATTATGCCTGTTATGTTAAAACGATTTAAATAATGTACTTAGTTTTTCTGTCATACTGAATGGATGACTGCAAATAATTATTGTAAAATAAAACCTTGCAGACGACCCGATGACCCTGTACATGATAAGCAATCCGTCTGTCAAGTTCACCCGTGCACATTACCTGATTACAGTCCTAACAAAATTAACTAAATATTCAAGATATATGATAGTGCTGAAGTTTCACTCATTTTGTAAAGTGAGTAAATTGCACGACTCTTATATTGAACCTTGAAACCATGAATAACATATTCTCTACTATTCAAAAAGTAATATTTCAAAACAACAGCCTGTTTTATGATAAACCCATTTCATTACACCAAGCAAAATGCATACACGTATGTATTATGACACTGAAACCAATATATAATATAGCCTGATGCAGCATATGGCCTACACATCTTTGAAAGCCAATTTGAGAATGTAGTCACGGAACATGTAATTCGATTGTGGTACCACGTGCTACTTATCTGCGATTATAAATACAATTGTTTAAAGTGGAATTATTTTGCGAAATATCTCATATCTCCTGTTCCCACAGAGAACAGGGGCTCTGAAAGGAGCCGTTTTGTGAGACACATAAGGCAGTGGGCTTTCAATCATAGCACTGAAGGAGACGGATTCCGGTCTTGAGCAATGAGCTCTCTATCATTGCATTGCTAGCTTGGGTGATGGCACGGCGGACACGGATGGTTGGCTAACGATGACGGTTCATGATGGTGGTTTCAAACACACTGCTCAGAAAGCAGAGCATCTCAAAGGGTCAGTCCTTGCCCTTTCTCTGGTGGCTGGTCGCTCAAACGGCTGTTTCTTTATGGTTCAGCAGCCCTGCCCAGGTTCCTTGTCTCCTGGACTTCTTGCCAGTGCTTGTACAATCACCTACCTCACCAGGTGAAAAGAGAGAGGCACTATAAGGTTTATACCAGAACTAGTGCATAATCTCGCGTCAGCCCTCGCGCTGCGCGCTCCTCTAGTAAATATCTCATTGCCATGCTGGGAAGCTATATCGTCACCTGAAAATCAAACTTCTACCTCAGCTCATGAGTGGAAATGGCATGTGAAAAAAGTGCCATCGCTTTTGGTCAGTTTGAGGTTAACCAACTCTGCTTTGTCAAGCCAAACAACAGTGGCTGCTACTTTTCAATTAAGCATCTATAGTTGTTCATGCACTGCACATGTGGAAAAATGTGCCCTGGGCATTCTGAGCCAGATTAGAAAAAGAGTTCGCTACGAGGATTGGGTTGAAATTCCCCGAGGTAGAAAACGACCCAGATCTGAGAAGCAAGACTGACACCAATGTCGTTCACCACCTTTTGAAATAACCATGATAAACGAGGAGGCGTCCTGTTTTGTGCTCGGCGTGGACCAGGATCAATCAGATCCCACCAAACTCCACATTAATTTTGGGCGGAGGCAGGACATGCATGATATGGCTACTTATATA
The DNA here is from genome assembly GCA_964017125.1 of Flabesymbios commensalis. Lineage (NCBI taxonomy): Eukaryota > Metazoa > Annelida > Polychaeta > Terebellida > Flabelligeridae > Flabesymbios > Flabesymbios commensalis. Next base: position 85,699,502 of record OZ024904.1, on the reverse strand, counting down.
TAATAATATATTATCTCGCCGATTAACACTCTAGACAATATAGGTTCTTTAGAAGGAACCCTTCAGTACTATCACCATGAAACCCCAGGTGAAACCTTGCAGGGTTCTCCTGGGGCTGCATGGTAATAGAACTGAAGGTGTTTTTTTTTGAATAACCTATATTGTTTAGAGTGATGAGTTAGATTCACCACCGTGTGCTGGGGCATCAAATTTATACGTCTCATCTTTTAAAGATGCTCATAATTTCCACAAAATAAAATCCACAATGTTGTGCGATAGCACCCGTGGTGCGATAGCACCCTGAGCCGTTAGTCTTCCAAACTAGGAAGTTGTGCTCAGTATATACAAAACAAAACAAAACAAATAATTTAAAACGCATGGGCGGTGCACGTGGTTGCAAAACAATGTTGGGCCAGCGTCGCAGACGTTGGGTTAGACGGTGATGCAGCATTAGATCCATGTGTTTGGCCAGGGTCTGTCAAGCTGCTCAATTCCTGTTATCTAATTCTAACACATCTTCCCAGTAAGCATGAGACTGTGAAACAATGTTTCAATATTTAGTCACTTTAAACTATTGCAGTACAATGTGTGTAGTGGTTGATCTGTTACCCCATCAATGGGATTATGAGCAGACATTGAGCATCAGTCTCTTCATGAATGTCAGCAAGGTCAGCAGACTTGAATAACGTACTAATTAATTTACTGATGTCTGTCTTCAAATATCTATCTCTTTCACATTATTTTGAAAGTTACTGATGCCTGCATGACATTAGTTCTGCCCTACAAAGGCACACACCAGTAACTGCTTTCTATTCAATTTAGCAGTTACCATGGTTACTGCTACTTGCCGTTACATGGCAGAGTTGTAGTCCGCAACGTAGTACAATCAAAGATTATGTATAGTATAATTAGTATAATAATATTTGGTACAATATTGCAAAATTAGTATTTGTGGTGGTTAATTATTATTAAATTATACCAGCTCACTGTAGATTCATCGGACTCACACCCTTATTGCTCAGCATGTACCGCTATATATCCGCAGCATGAATTATGGATTACCCCCTCCTGCACCTCCTCCTCCTCCTCCTCCTCCTCCTCCTCCTCCTCCTCCTCCTCCTCCTCCTTCTCCTCCTCCTCCTCCTCCTCCTCCTCTTCACGGTTCTAGATGACCCCCAGACACAGGTAGTCTCAGCACTGGATGCAGTTATACTGAATTAATTCACCCCTGTACATTGTTGGTACATAATAATTACTATCCATTAGAATAACTAGTTTAGTTATCCGTCCGTATCCGGAGGCCTACCCAGACGGTACAATGTTAGGATGGGGACAATGGTGGCATCAGGGACATACAATCACGTTGATCGTGGCTTATAATGAAGCTTCAAAAGTTAAAATTCTTATCTAATCATGCTAAAGTTGTATATAACTAATCACTTTTATTGGAGCAATGAAGTTGCATTTTCAGATGATGTTGCAATATATGTTGTTAACAACGTAGCGTACATGTATATCATGTATGGCTCGACACTGTGGACCATTCCTCGTCATAAATGTGATGGCAATAATAAAATAGCTATAGAGTATTAATTCATTTCAGAATCGCTTCTTTGACAGCTTGTTTTGTTCTCATTCAAATGCTATTTTTTATTATAAATGTTCCAACTATGATATCTCAGTGATTTATGATCATGATATATTAATGATATTGGGTTATATATGATATAGTCATATTTATTTGGAATCCATTTTATTACTGAGTCATATTAATACTGAAGCCTGAGTGGTATGTTATTTCGTCTGTCCTGTGAATCGTCTCTGAGCAAAATTTACTTACAAGTGTTTCGATTTACCAGAATTACAATAGTTACTTGAACTCTGTAGGGAGTATTATAATATATCACTAGTAATAAGTAATAACACACATTAGGTGTTTTAATCCAGGGTAAATTATTATCACGGTTATGGATTCGTTTTGCCCCAGAACTGTTTAACCTTAACCCTTAAAGCGCTGAAATATTTGAGTACAAAGCATGGCAAACAAAGGGTTTATTACAATTTAAAATCACCATAAATGTCCTAGTTAGCTCTCAACGAGTTAAGAGCTAAAGAGCTCAAAGAGCTCTTTGGTAAGATTAATCTTCTGTCTAAATAATAGACCGGACACCGTTTTTTCAACAGCTTGCGATTAATAAAACGGTTTCGCATTATTTTAGCATACACTGCATTTAGTTCGTGCAATAGTATTTTTTATGTAAATTGTATGTAAGTCATATCATCAATTATTAAGTAAACTATTCGAATATGAGCAGATGTGAATGTGTATAAATTGTCTTGTAATATTTGCATCGCTCTGGCCATCAGTACGAAACTAAATATTTTTTTTGTACTGTAAATATACACGATAGAGGAGCATTACGGTATGCTATCATTGTTTAAGGGCAGCGGATAAATTAATCACACGAATCAGTTGATATTGTTTTCAAATTATAATATCACGTATATTCAGATCCTTTTACGAAAAAAATCTTTACCACCATGGACCAGTTTAGTCTATGTTATTATGTGAAAAACGTGGCCTAAAACCCTATTCATTTCATTTCATTTACCACAAGATCTATATATACATGAGGTGTTCTAATAGCTAAAAGCCCAAATTAAATACAAGGGCGTGTCCTGTGAGAGTCATTTAATACAATTAAATGCAAAGGAAAAGAAAATGGTGTCGTCCCCGAGGTTGATGGAAACCCTTCCGGACGAGATGATAACTCTCACACAGTGCTGAGTCAATGGCAACAAATATTGACCCATCGTTGCACATACAATATACATGCTATATGCCGCACCCACCAGACCCCGTGTTGTTTTAAAGCTGGACCACCCTCTGCAGCTTTAAGACAACACGGGGTCTGTGAGCTGGCTGCCGTTTGGAGATGCCCTGAGGCAGAACGCCCAGCTAACACGATACATTGACCCAAGGTTGGTTCAATGTTGGTTCACCGTCTACGACGTCGGCCCAACATCGATCCAACATTGGGTCATCGTGTAAGCTGGGAGTACACGACCCACGTTTGAGAAGTAAGTCGAGCACCGGAGTCGTTCCCTGACCTTTGGAAGTCTCCGTGATGAACGAGGCGTCAGTCGGGATCCTCCTCTTTTGTGTCCGCCTCGGACCGGGATCAATCTAATCCGGAATCTTACCCCGGTAAGCAGTCACATTCGGCGTTTCTCTTTGCAAACAGACTGGGGTTCTATGCAAGAGACGTGTCAAATAGTTTTACAGTAAATACAGATGTGGTTGTGAGACGCAGAATCAGCTTATATTAACAAACACAAGAAGACAAACAAATTAAAGTATAACATTATGTTCATTTATTGTTAACGACAGAAACAGTGACATAACTTTAAACCAACTGAGCCATAACGAGCTAAAATAATGTTCTCGCGAACAGATAAACAACCATTCAGGATGGACACAGTTCTGCGCTACTTAGCTTGGCAATGGACAAACAGTGGATGTAGGCTACAGGGATACACTGGTGTACGACAGATACATACATGTAAAATAATAATAATACAGTAAAATCATACATACCGATAAGTTGTACACTTGTGTGCAAACTTGCGTTGATAGCACGTATCTCGATTTGAAATTGAAAGTTGTATCATGCCGTGAGGTGAATACTACGGCGGCCCCAAAGGTGACACCAACATTAATGCAAGTTCAGAAAACATGTATGCAAGTTGAAAAACATTCGTGTAAGTACGCTGGAAAACATTTATGTAAGTACGCTTGCATAAATGTTTTTTGAACTTGCATAAATGGTTTCTGAACGTGCATTATTGTTGGTGTCACAATGGTTTCTGAACGTGCATTATTGTTGGTGTCACCTGTGTGCCACAGTAGAATAGAATGAGATATTGTTTGATTCTGGTAGTCTTTGGAAAAGCGGAATGTGCATTAAAACATTTATGTAAGTACGCTTGCATAAATGTTTTTTGAACTTGCATAAATGGTTTCTGAACGTGCATTATTGTTGGTGTCACAATGGTTTCTGAACGTGCATTATTGTTGGTGTCACCTGTGTGCCACAGTAGAATAGAATGAGATATTGTTTGATTTTGGTAGTCTTTGGAAAAGCGGAATGTGCATTAATGTAACAACTGTTACCAAAACAAACTACTGACTCTCAATATTTTTACCAGGCATTTCATAAATAGTTTAAGTGTGATGTATGTCTAAAATATGTATTCAATGTGTGTTTTGATGTGTAGTTTTATAACTCATTCCTTTATTCTGTTTATAATAATTGTAATTTAATTCATTTACTTTTTCCAAATATAATAATACCAATATTCTGCCTTCTAAGTCTAAGATGTTTCATTCATTCATTCATTCATTCATTCATTCATTCATTCATTCATTCATTCATTCATTCGTTGATTCATCCGTTCGTCCATCCGGTCATTCATTCATTCATTCATTCATTCATTCATTCATTCATTCATTCATTCATTCATTCATTCATTCATTCATATTTTTATCTATTCATTGGTCCATCCATAAGGGCATTATTTCATTCATTCATTCATTCATTCATTCATTCATTCATTTATTCATTCGTTGATTCATCCGTTCGTCCATCCGGTCATTCATTCATTCATTCATTCATTCATTCATTCATTCATTCATTCATTCATTCATTCATTCATTCATTCGTTGATTCATCCGTTCATCCATCCGGTCATTCATTCATCAATGTGACCCCGTACTATGATGTTTGTCTCTTATCTTCACGCCTGGTGAGCCAGGTTGATGGTGCTGCATGAGAAAGGACCCTGTCACACAGAAGGCAATCCCAGCAAACACAATATCTGGAACCAATGATGGTTTAATGCCGGCCCAGCATCACAGACGCTGGCCGAGTATTTAAGCAGCAATAGTTCAATGTATCATGTTCACTCGGAATGACAATTTGGGTTATCAGCCCACGGCAGGCCGGCGGACAGCAACCCGTCCAATCCCATTAAACCCTAAAAATCCTAGTATATTTTTTCTAGAATCGCAGATTTTTTGTCACTATTTTAGCTCAGTCGGTCTAAATTACACAGCATAACTCGTTTTTTTTTTAGGAAGTGGAAGTCCATCTGGGTTCATTGATATACTTACCAGCATGCCCTGTTCCTCACACTAGCGGCCAAAATTATGCTGCCGTGGTTGGAAAAGATTACTGTTGTTGGGATTGAAAACCTTGCTGAACCCACACTGTTAATCGCCCTCAGGCAGAGTCTGTTATCGTTCATTGACAGAGACCGCTCTGCGGATCCGACAGCGAGCGCGGCCCAACGTCAGCTCCATGACGGGCCAGTTTCTGTGGGAATCGGCCCGTGTTCCGGCCAACGCTGGATCAGGGTTTCCTGTCTGAGAGGTTTTGCCTGCCCGTGACACGTGACTTGAATTGTGCGCACGCTGACTGCCTTGTTCCGTGTCGTTAAATTGAATTCTCCCCCGAGACGGTGACCCAACAAACATGAGACGTTGGCCCATCCTTGGTTTACCGTTGGCCCACTGTGTATGACGTTGGCCCAACAGTAAATCAACGTTGGGCAAGCGTCTCATGTTTGCTTGGGTGTGTCTCTCGATCACGTCCGGCCATAGATGCTCATGATCACGCTGCGCCGCTTAACACCACTTCTGGAGACATAGCACAGCTTCTTTCGATTTACTGATACATCCACCGAATAAATCCGTTCCTGGTATTATGCTACAATTGGAAGACTGATCGATTCAGGCTACATATCATCAAAATATATAATACTATAACTATAATAATTTAATAATTCGATGTTCATAACACGTCTTATATTACAGACGTTATCTTATCTTACACCTTTTCGATAGTACACGACGTTCGTCCAAAACTTAACCCTTTGACTTCCAGGCCGGGGTGCATGCCAGGATCCAGATATACTGGTGTAGGAGTTCTATTTTTCGTCATTTGAAGCTGGATTTGCTAACGCAATTTTCAGCTTCAAATGACGAAAAGTACATAAATGTAGTATATATTTGACGAAAATTTGTGTCATTTTATGGTTACGTTCATTGACGAATGACGACGGAAATTTCCGTCATGTATGGTAGTGAAAAGGTTAATGCTTTGCCAGTTATCTTTAGTTGGCCAATGTATAAATAGAGCTGAAAGACCTGATTGCTGATCGAGCAAGACAATTCGTATAAAGCCAGAGTTATGTTCGTGCTGTATATATATACGTCTTCGGCAGTGGACCAGCGCTGGGTCTTTACATTGTCTACACCTGTTTTTATTGTCCTCACAACACTTGCAAAGACTTATATCAGTACTCACCCAAGTTAATGTTGATAGAAAACGACGCATGAACTGTTTTAGATCCATGTGAAATGTGGCTATTGTCAACAGACACAAAACCAAGGTTAGTTGGCGCTAGGCCTAAAACATAAAAACATTTCATTTTTGAACATTTGTTCAACAGCTTGTGTTTGTCAGGTAGCTGCACATTTACTGCTATTTGTCTTTGAATTGCTGGACAAAAAAACTGTTGGATCTAAAACAGTGCATGCGTCATTTTCCATCAATATTATCGAGATCCGCAACTTTTTTTACATTAACTTGGAATCTAGGATTTCAATGCTTTCCCTGCATGGTCAAACGGTAGCGTCCTAAGTATAGCGTTACATTTCAGGAATAAAAGATCTGCTGGATTTGTTTATGCACCTGATATATTCCACATCTGTCTACATCAACAGTAACCTATATGCCTACATACCATCACAACACAATGCATCGCTAGCAAAGCTCCGACTTTAACGCCAATTTAATAGTATCGCCGGGCGTGTTGCGAATCACATTTGATATGGTTACTGCGTAAGACACCAGAGTACATTATGAGATAGCAGGCGTGGACTCTTCTACATCATAAACTGCAACGCAAGACATTTTATATTTTGCACTTCAAATATTTTAGCAGCCATTTTGGGTGTACGCTTCTATATTTTCCACAGCTCCGTGTACGTACGTGTTAATCACCCTGACAGCTAACAATGACGGAGGCTCAGGCAGCGTTCACACCTATTCCTGACAAACGGACTCATGACCAGGTGGAAGCCTCTCCTTCCACGGAGCCACCCCCCTCCAGCCGACCACGCCACGACTCAACAGATTTTAATTTTGTGGATCAATTTCTGACGGCCGTCAGTGATCCAAGGGTGGTATCGTCACTGGTGAAAACGCTGCTGAAACCGATGCTTGCCGAGCTGAAGCAGAAAGATGAAAAGTAGCTCAAAAAAGAAGTACATGTACTTAAGACCGCCAGTACTCGTCACGAAGAGATGCTAGACGAGCACGAACAGTACTCCAGAAGGAACTCTCTGAGGATTTGGAGTAAGGAGTCAGAGACGAAAGAGGAGAATACAGATGACATCGTGATGGCATACGCGGAGAAGGTCGGTGTGAAGCTCTCGCCGTGGGACATTGGACGGTCACATCGTGTAGGAAAGCCGACACAAGATAAGTCGAGGCCGATCATCGTCAAGTTCTCTACGTATGGGGCGCGTAGCCGGGTGTATGGAGCCAGGAAGCAATGTCAGGACGTTTATGTGAGCGAGGACTTGACACGCCGCCGTAGCCACTTACTCTACCTGGCACGCGTGGAGCGCAAAGCGGGCCGTTTTAAGCACTGTTGGAGCCATGACGGTAGGATTCTGGTGCGCCTGCATGATGATCGTGTCCGTGGAGTGACCACGACAGGTGAACTGGACAAGCTGGTGAACGAGACACCTGTAGGTCATCACTAGTCAGTGCCCCTCTCCCTCCATTACTAACTGTGAGTCACAAGCCAAACGTTTCTCATCTCCTTGAACAATCTATCCGTAAGTTGAACTGTTCGTTCCATAATAAGAATACAAATATTGCTCTAATTTAATGATAATTTAATATTCTATGTAAATTGTGCGGTTATATTTTTTTATCACTTATATCTAAGTTTGCTGATATTGTTTTTACACATTTTCAATTGGTTGTTTTTCGTTGTCATTGATATTCCCAGACCGCTTATATCAGTTTATTAATATTGTTTTACACACTTTCAATTAGTATTTTCGCTGTCATTAATATTTTTTAGACCGCTTAGTTTGTTGTGTTGCTTGTGAATTATATAAACTGATTTGTGTTCATAATGTATACATTTGACTGTTTTAATGACCCTCTCTCAGTGCATTGTGTCAGGTTATTTGAGCCGCCATGATTGGTATAACTCAGTGGCGGGCGGTAATTGGCTGCTGGTATAATAGGCTGTGTCGCGGCATGTCATTCTCTATTCATTCATGTAATATATCACGTCTGATCTCACTGTTTATATATATCTGCTCGATGTCATCACATGCCCTTTGTATTATTCTACTGTTGTTGTTATGTGGAGATGTTCACACTAACCCTGGTCCTGATGATGTAATAAAAGCACTGCGATTTTGTCATGTTAATGCCAGAAGTATTCTTAAATCTGGAAGACTAGAAGAACTTTATTTAGAATTATGTTCTTTACATGAATTTGATGTGATTGGTATTAGCGAATCCCATTTAGACAGTAAAATTCCGGATGTAGATGTGGAATTTAATAATTATTCGGTTTTTAGATTAGATAGAAACAGACAAGGTGGTGGTGTAGCGTTATATGTCCGTTCATCACTTGCGTGTGTCAGACGTTATGATTTAGAAACAGCAGATACTGAGATGTTATGGGCTGAGATCACATCTAACCATAAGCGTATATTAGTCGGCGTGTGTTATAGAAGTCCTAGTCAATCTTCTATTCAAATTGATAATTTTATTAGTTCCCTTGAGGATTCTCTGTCTGTAGCCACCACTGGTTTAAACTCCTCTGTCATTTTACTTGGAGATTTTAATGATAGATGTACTCACTGGTTGTCCGACCACAAAGATAGTCAACTCGGTTTAAAACTTCTTAATTTAGTGGACACTTTTAATATGCATCAGTTAATAGACACACCCACAAGAAATAACAATTTACTTGATCTGATTTTTACAGACTCGCCTGGCTATTTTTTTGATGTTGGTGTACTCCCACCTATAGACAACCTCGATCATGGCGTTGTGTATGGTTCATTTAATTTTTCATATCCAAAGAGAAATCATATTAAGAGGAAAGTGTGGTTATTTGACGAAGGAAACTATGAACTTTTAAATAATATGTTGTTATCCATTGAATGGAATACCTTTTTTTCTATAACAGACAATATTGACGTTCTTTCAGATAATTTAACAGATATGTTACACTATTTTACAGAGCTGTGTATACCGTCAAAGATTGTAACGGTTCGACCGGGCGATAAACCTGGTATGACCAGTGAAGTACGTAAATTTTTTCGTCAGGCTAAACGTCTTCATAAACGCGCCAAACGTACTGGTTTGCCTGAACATTATGCACATTTTAGCGATAAGCGGCGTGAAGCTAAAGCTGCATTTCGTAAAGCCAGTAATACATTTTATACCAACATATCAGATAAATTAATAAATCCAAATACTTCGCAGAAATCATATTGGAAATTAACTAAAATGGTTTATGGCAACAAAGTGTCTAATGGAATCCATAATATTATGTGTGGCGATAGACTAATTGACGACAGCACTGAAATGGCTAAGAGTTTTAACACCTATTTTGCAGAGCAGTGTAGCATGTCAGCGCATTCAGTGGCTGATCCGCTACCGGCTTTTAATTTTATAACAGACACAAGACTTTACCTTTTCAGTACCACTCCAGAAGAAGTTTTTTCAGCGCTGTCTATTTTAGATTCAAATAAAGCTGTGGGTGCTGATTTCATCAGTAACAAAGTGTTAAAAGAGTGTGCCCAGTCCCTATGTGAACCATTATCTCGTCTTTTTAATATGTCTTTTACGCAATGTATATTTCCAGCTACTTGGAAAGGTGCAAATGTTGTACCTCTTTTCAAAAAAGAAAATCGTCATTTAGTATCTAACTATAGACCTGTGTCACTGTTATCTAATTTATCCAAGGTTATGGAGAAGGTTGTTTATAAGAAACTATACAAATATTTAGGTGACAATAATTTGTTGACAGACAAAAATTCTGGATTTAAGCACTCCGATTCCACTGTGAATCAGCTTTTATTCATCACCCAGAAAATTGCAAATGCTTTAGATGATAAACATGATGCATGTATTGTTTTTCTTGATGTTTCCAAGGCCTTCGATAAAGTATGGCATAAAGGTCTCTTATTTAAACTTAATCAAATGGGCATCACGGGTAATGCTTTAAAGTGGATTGAAAGCTATTTAAGTGACAGATTCCAACGGGTTGTAGTGAATGGTTGTTCCTCGCAATGGTTATACACAAATTCAGGTGTACCCCAAGGGTCAATTTTCGGGCCACTGTTTTTTCTTGTTTATATAAATGATCTTGTTCTTAACCTAGAATGTGATGTACACTTATTTGCAGACGACACATCTTTACTTGATTGATTTGATGACTCTGCAGAATCAAACGGTAAAATTTGTAGAGATTTGGAAAAAATTGAAAGATGGAGTGTATTATGGAAAGTAACTTTTAATGCCAACAAAACCAGGTACATGATAATCACTAGAAAGAATAATTACCCTAATTATCCACCTATTTATTTGCATAACACGTCTATAGAAAGAACTGATCAATATACTCACCTTGGTCTTGTGTTTACTAGTAATTTTAAATGGAACAAGCATATTGAAAAATGTATTTGTAAAGCTTCAAAGCGAATTGCTCTATTGAATCGTGTAAGATTAAAATTGCCCCGTGGTACCCTTTGTTCACTTTATAAAAGTATGGTACTACCCATTATTGAATATTGTGATATTATTTATGACAATTGTACAGTACGAGACTCAATAGCAATTGAACAGGTACAGAGGAGGGCTGCTCTGGTGTGCACTGGAGCATATCGCCACACTAGCTCTGATAGGTTGCTAGCCGAACTTGGCTGGCAATCTCTCAGAACGAGGCGACTAAACCTCAAACTTATACAGCTGTTTAAAATGACACACCAGATCAGTCCTCCATATCTACAGTCTCTTCTACCAGCGGCAGTTGAAAATAGGTATAATACCAGAAACTCTACTAACAATAGTTTACCAGTAATATATGTCAAACTTTCAAGCACCCGAAATTCATTCGTACCTTCATCTATTAAAGCCTGGAATAATTTGCCTGTTGGTATTCGTGGTGCAACATCATTTTATATTTTTAAAAGTTGCATTGTTAATATGAACAAAAAAGTTGACATGTTTCACCCTAACTTGTACCGTTTTTATATTTCTCGTGCGTCTGTTCATCACTGTAGGTTGAGATTGGGGCTGAGCGCTCTAAACAGTCAACGCTTTCAATATGGATTTATTAGCAATATGTCATGTGACTCTTGCAACTATGCTAGAGAAGATGTAAGACACTATATTTTTTTCTGCCCAGCATTTGCCGCCCAAAGACAAGCACTGATAGAGGGTCTGATTGCATTACTTCCTACGGCTGTAATGCAAAATAAACAGTCATTGTTGAATATTTTGTTATACGGTTCAGATAATTTTCCTGAAGATACAAATTTTAATATATTTTCTCTTTTACAAGCTTACATAATTAGCTCAAAACGCTTTTCCACCTAAATTATCATAGTAATAATTTTGTTTTTGCTTTTCATTGTATCTTTAATTAACTCATTCTTACTTATCATATTCTGTATCATACTCTGTATTTTTTTCTGCGGTTTGATATTGTATTTGCTATTATTAATAATATTTTTCTGTATGTATCACGTGTATATATGACCATGTATGTATGTATGTATGCCTGTATGTAGGAAAGCAACTTGTGGCAATATTGCTGTTTGCAATCCTTTGAAAATAAATCATGTTTACAGAAAAAAAAAATGCCTACATTGAAGCAGGATTTTAAAATGTTGTTCTCAATACGATATTGGTAATCAAAAGGGTTATGGCAATAAAGGAATATGATAATCAGTTTGCCGTTTTTTTTCTCGGGGGGGGGGGAGTATTATTTTAGCTCATAAATTATCATAAAATAATTACTGAGAATGCCCCCGTTATTAAGATAATATGGAGTAAATTGAATGATTTAAAATCACAAATTGTAGTCCACGAAGTATTATGGAGAAATATAATTATCTTATATATCGATTATGCAAGCATGTTGAATTTTTCAATAACAACTTGGATATGTCTGCACAAATTCGTTATTGTCAATGACATTCCTTAACAAAAACACGTTGTGCTATATCATGTACATGTATATAAAGTGTTGGTTGTGCATTCAATAATAATTTTTACTTTCTTCAATCCATAAGATATAAGTCATTAACAATGTGTATCTGATAAAGTGAGCTAAAATGTTGACATTATTCATGACATAAATAGTTGCTCAAAATTTGTGAGTGAGTGTAAATTAGTGTTGTCAACATTATTCAAGACATAAATAGTTGCTCAACATTTGTGAATGAGTGTAAATTAGTGTTGTCAACATTATTCATGACATAAATAGTTGTTGTAAATGAAATGAATCGGGCTTTAGGCCACCTTTGTGCACATATAGGCTAAACTGGGCCAAGAGAACCTCCTGAGGATGGTGAGATGATTGAGATGACACTGTCCTCCAGACACAGGATTCGAAATTCGAGCCCTGGCGGTCTGAGGCCGAGCACGCTATCTCTTGGTTACGGAGGCTCCCCACAATATTGACTTTCACACGTGGATGGGGAAGAAATAGTTGTGGTAACATTCTCCAGCAAGAACGAGACGCTGAACCACTGTTAGTTTAATGCTGGCCCTCCGTCTGCGACGCTGGCCCAACATTAAGCCAAAACTGTTTCAATATCCGGTAATTGATGGGTCATCGCATCCTATTTGAAGAGAGCACCCAGCAAACACGAGACGTTGTCCTGATGTTGGGCCAATGCTGGGCCAGCGTCGTAGACGGTGGCACAGCGTTGGCCCAACATCGGGACAACGTCTCGTGTTTGCTGGGCAGCCTGAACAATTACCGACCTAAAGACAGGTGCTCTATATACCGTCCCATTGGATACAAAATGGTGTATCTGCCACATTACAAAGTGGCAGATACACCCTTTCATATCCAAGAGGACGAATTATTACAACAGCGTGGTCGGAAGCCCTCACTCGCTATCTTGCATCAGCAACTCATCTATCAATTATTATTATATCACCGCATTAAGTCTTAGTACTAGGTCGCTATTGGAAGGATATTGCAAACAGGTAGGCTATATTTCGTGCTCTGTAAATGATATTGCAATGAACCTTGTAACATCATTTTGTCCTCATCTAAACCAATGTTAATAAAAGAGCGGGTACATTTCGAGCTCCATCCAGGAGCAGAATCACCTTAGAACAACTTAGAAAAACATTTTTTTGAATGTTAAATTTGTCATTAAAGATATATTGATTGTCATTTTTTGTTGTCCGACTGTTATATTAATTTTGTAATTGCGGGCGAGATGATTTTAATCTATATCTCTTTTTAGTACATATCTTGTCTGGGAGTCAAACATGTTAAAGTGCATTCTTGAAGCAAGCATGTTTCATACAAGATAGATACGTGAAACAACTGAGGATTAAGAATTCGCATGGTCTGAAGCTCTCCATATTATAGAGTGGGCGAGAACGAAGCAAATTATAGAATACAGAACGTCGACGACCTCAAGATCTCTGAACGAAAAGGCTGTAGTGTCGATTACAAAGCCAGCATCCCTGCTACATGATCACCTTAATGTTGGTAGTAACATGGATATGACAAGAAAGTGCTAATCGGAAAGAACCACTTATGTTGGAGACATGACGCCAGGAAGCACAGCATATGGATCCGGTGTTGGTTCAATGCTGGGTCAGCGTCGGCGACGCTGACCCAGCATTGAACCAGCATCGGAACCATATATCGTGCTTGCTGCGATACGCCATATATAAACTGTTTGGTGAAGACACAACGACAGAGCTACATGTATGCACAGCAGGTGGAGTTCATCTGTTAGTATCATAGAGCCGTTCTGAGAACCTGTGTTTTCATCAAGGATGTGGATGACAACTAGAAACGGGTTGACTTTCCGGACGCAAGCTTGAGAGGAACAAATAATAAGACATTATATGGTAAGACACAGGAATAATTATTCTACCTGATGGTGCTGCAATGTGCAGTGTTTTGTAAAATATTAACTTTTAAATACAGGCTAATATGCGGATATTTCGTATAAGCGACTAAAATGTATATTCCTTTTCATTGTAGGCACACCAATAAAGGGGACACTTTGTTAAGATGGCGTTTGATGTGAATGCAATTGATTTGACGTCACCAGCTAACTTCATATTGACAGATGACACAGAAAGTTGGATTCAGGCGACCTTGTCAGCTGAAGATGCCACAGATTATTGGACAGTATTGACACCAGACAGTCCAACGGCAACACAAGACATTAGTTCGACGGATTATACTGGTGGACTCACAATATTGATCACAATGAATCACAGAACTGTTACAGAACATATATTGATATTGTTTATTGTAATTATTGGTCTGATAGGCAATGCACTTCTTATCATAGTGTTGATAAAAAACTCTGCTCTCAGAAAACAGGCGTCAAATGTATTAATTCTCAATCAGTCCATCATTGATTTATTGGCCGCCTTATCTCTTGGTATCACTTGTATCATAGGGGTTCTCTATGACTATGGATTGATTAATGTACCTCTTAATGAATCTAGTTTCTTCAGTCGTATTTGGTGTACATGCTTTCTTAATCATGATATCACTCGTCCATTTTTTTATGCCTGGACTCTCTCGTTGATCTGCATAACTGTAGAACGGTATATAGGTACCTGTCATCCCTTCACTCACATAAAGTGGGGGAAAAATAGGATTGTGAAAACTTCATTCGCTTTCATTTATGTGTTAGGTCCAGCGATTCCATTGTACCTGATGCATTCTACTACGTGGGTAGAAGATGGTCAATGTGTTTGGAAACTCACCATAATTAGGGTAAACGTAGATAGTCTAGTGTTCCTGCTATCACACTATGTTATTTCTATTGCCGTTCTTGTCACACTGTATTCACTAATTTTGAAAGAATTGGCCTCTAAACTCAAAGCGAGTTCACACAGTGACAATCACGTCTCAACAGAAAAGGCCATATGCATGGCAAAAGTTAACACCATCAAAACTCTGCTTATGGTCACAGCTTTATATATGCTTTGTTGGACAGGCCTAATAACGGTTTACATTCTAGTTGCAACAGACATATTTTATTCTGACATACTGTATGGCGCCAGTGAGTTGATAATATTTGCAAGCTGCTGTTGCAATCCTTTCATATATATTTTTCGTTCAAACAATTACAGGGAGAAAATAATTCAACTGTTCTCATCTTTTTAAGGATGTAAAAAATACATTAGTCTAGTGTTAGAATAATGGTGGGCAGCGTCGGATACGGTGTCTCAAAATTAACCCAAAACTGTGTCAACTGCCCGTGCTCACGTAGAGGGAAACCCCCCTATTAAATTAAATAGACATTTATAACCCGTAGATACGTTAAAGTGTTAAATTATCTAATTTAATTTTTCACCCACCTGAAGTTGTGTCTCGCTACCGCGATCCACAACTTCAAATGGTTGAAAAATACTCATATGTCTCATGAAGTGTTTAATTTGAGACCAAATATTTCCCCCAGAAAATGATGTTTTTAACGCTCATTTCATTCCACGTGACTGTGATTTAAATTGGCATAAACCTGATTAAACACGGCTATAATTGTCGTGCTAACAAGGGTAAATGAACTAACTTTACAAAGTCATTTTAAGGGCATTGAATTCGGGAGAATGGCTACGATTATTACAAAAATTCAGGATGGCCATGAATTTGAAGAAAAATATATTATTTTTTCCTATCAGAAGTTTCTGTAGTGTGTTGTTGGTGCAAATGTATTGTATCAAAGATGGTCGGCATTAGCCAATAACCCTTTAACTGCCAGGTTAATAAATTGGATTTTTTCTCTTTTTAAGTTGTGTCTCGCTTAGACGATCTACAACTTCCCATGAGTGAACATTATTTGACAAAATGGTGATCAAATATTGCTGATTGATGTCACGTACGTTTCACCTTTAACATGTTAACAATCTGAGATTTCAAGTGTTAATAAAAAAGAAAATATATAATCGTGAACGGTGATTAAAGGGTTAATACATGAGATCTTGTTACCATGCGAATTATCTAAAATAAGTTTTGTGGAGTTTTGTGTTGTACATTAGTTATGCCATAAATATAAAAATTTATATATAATTATCAGGATTATGGTTGTCTGTTTAATATCACAGAAAAAGGAAAGGAAAGTAAAAGTGAAAAATAGCGGTAAGTAATTTGCCATTGCATTAAATATCAATAATATCTGATATTTATTATTTATAATTATAATACACATTCAGTGTTGTTTTCTTCTAAAAAAGTTCTGACAATGTTTCAACAAATAAAGTAATTTAGCACTGACATTTAAATTTTAATGGAAAGTTTTGTAGATACTATCCCTTCATATATTGAGATGAATTAAACATAATGGAAATGTATAGGTCCACTGTCATCCACCTTTTAATTTACACAAATATAATATTTAAAAAATGTGGAAGGTAAATTTTACATCTATGAATAACACGATATATTTAGGAATTTATACCGTTGGAATGGCACAGAGCGCCCAGTGATGTCTAGGCCTCCCAGCAAAGCCGAAAGACAAGAACTGTTTCCTTGTAAAGTAAGCAGTTAGTGTGCTTAACCTTGTACATGATCAATAACGTAAAAAAATCAATATTGGTAAAAAAAAATCATTGTGACGGTATTATTTCTGTTTGTGATGCACATTTTGTATCGGGAGTGAAATAAAGAATATGAAGATCGTGATCTTATTTTTATATTTTATTGCCAGTTAGCCTACTCCGCGTGTATGACAAAATGAAATGAATCGGGCTTTAGGCCACCTTTGTGCACATATAGGCTAAACTGGGCCAGGAGAACCTCCTGAGGATGGTGAGATGAATAAGATGACACTGTCCTCCAGACACAGGATTCGAAATTCGAGCCCTGGCGGTCTGAGGCCGAGCACGCTACCTCTCGGTCACGGAGGCTCCCCACAATACTGACTTTCACACGTGGATGGGGAAGAAACATTTGTGTTTCTTTCAAGCCGCCGAGACCGGGAACCGAACCGCGTGTATGACGCGTGCTTCCAACAGTCCAGGGGACATCATTTAGTATGTTTTCGAAAGTGAAGAGGCTTTAGCTGCCTGCTTGATAATTAAGCAGTTTAATAACTGCAGTTGGCTTTGCAAGAGACGTACGTGAACCTCATACCGTCACAATGCCTATATAATTCTTAGTAAACAGAAAACATTTGTATAACATTTATACAGCGTCGGCACATTGTCTTTGACGTTGGTCCAACATTTTATAAATGGTATGCAAATGTGATGTGTTTATTGGGTACAGCGATTATGCTTTTGCGCAGTCCGCGATAACTGTAAATCGCTCGATAAAAAATATTGCACCCAAATATATATGTGATACTTTGTTAGGTCAATGTTGGTCCATCGTCGACACTGGATCAACATTGACCCAGCAATGGGTGAATATATCTTGTTTGTCGGGATATATCTACGATATGGTGGCTCAATGATGCTCACTGTATCCGACGCAGTCCCACCCAAAGTGATTCGACCACCTATAACCTGTTACTCTAATTTAACCCCTACCTACAGCGCGGGGATCGACTTCAGACGTCAGAATCTGACGTCTGTAGACGTCAGATTCTGACGTCTAAAATCGGTCCCCGCACTGTAAGAATTAAAATATTTGTAGTGGCCGTAGACACATAACATAGGTATTCAAATGAAGCGGAAAGAGATAACTAAAACATTAATGACGATTTTAAATTGAAAATCACCCTTGGGTCTCCATGGTTTATATAAAATAATTCCGCGCTTTAGGGTTTATGAATTAGAGTAACAGTTCATAGGTGATCAAATCTCCTTGTTCTTACCATTGATGTCTGAGAAACGTGACAGAGGTCATCAACAGTGCTGTGGCATACTATCACCAGATGTAGTTTAAATTTTCATCACCAGTGAGAGTTAGTCTCATTTCCTCTATTCACGTTTGTACACAGTGGCTTGTTAAATATATAAGCATACTCCAGGCATTGCAAGATATCCAGAAGCTGAAATTAAAAGCAGTTGATCTGACAAGACGTGTAATGGTTCTACAAATTTCTTAAAATACATTTGAGAAATCCGATGTAGTTTTTTAGCACACAATATAAAGCTAAATATTAATGATATTAACCTCAATGATAGTTAGGCCTACAGAGTCAGGAGTATTCCAGGAATCACAATGTAAAATAATAACTTACTGAAATGGCTTAGACGGTGATAACCATGTGCACACAAATAAAGTACGGAGCGAGATCTTGTGTAATAAAAATATAAAAGCATTTCCTGTCTGCCATGTAAAATTAAACAGCAATTAAAATTAAACAGCAACAACTTTCAAATACGTAATTCAGACCTTTTATATTTTGCCCGAAGCTGATATAAAACCATCAAAATCGAAAGTGCATGTATTCAGGTTGTAGTCGTATTAGCCGAACGTCATACAAGCTCTCTCTATCAGATGTAGAACATTATGCCAACGTCTGAGAGGTGACTTGGTGGGCATCAGACTGCTCTGGAAAGCCAAAGCCAGTAACTGCTTACTTGAAAAGTAAGCAGTTACTGTCTTTTGGCTCAGCATGACACCAGAATCACCGACTTTTAACTCTTACAGCGCGGGGATCAACTTTAGTCCACAGACGTCAGATTCTGACGACTAAAGTTGATCCGCGCGCTGTAAGAGTAAACATTTGTCTAATGGCCGAAGACCCACAACATAGGTTTTTACATAAATCGGCAAGAGCTAACTAAAACATTATTGATGATGTACAATAATGAAAATACCCTTTGGTTGCGATGTGTTTTGCAAATTATTCAGCGCTTTAACCATTTAACCGCCAAATTATTCAATCTGAATTTTTACCCAAATGAAGTTGTGTCTCGCTGACGCGATCCACAATTTCAAGTGAGTCAAAATTATTCAGATTTGTCAAAATGGAGGTCAACTGTTTACAAATATTGCTGATTGATATCACATTTTATCTTTAACATATTTTAAATGTGAAAACCCGAATATCTTCGGCACCGGCGGTTAAAAGTTTAAGGGTTAAAGATTTACGTGATGAACGAGATGCCAGATGGAATCCTCCTTTTGTGTGTCCGGCGTGGACCTGGATCAATCAAATCCACTGAGTCTCCTCGTAAGCAGTTCTGTTTAGCTATCACAGATTCTCAGTGCAGACCAGTCTATTCAGCTGTCTAAGATCAAACAGGTGCAACTACTTACTTGAAAGTAAGCAGTTATTGCTGTTTTGTTTTGCAGGTAACTTTGACATTAAGTATGTTGAAGATGATGCATTTTATTTAGAGTGCCACCAGCTTATCACCGCAATAGCAATGGTGATAGAAATATTTACAAAATTGTTATGCATGGATGTGTTTACAATACTTTGTTTTGCTGTGATTAACAGACATGGAAGATTCACTCCTTTTTACTTGTTTAGTCAGTGATTATAACTGCATCATCGTAAGCAAATGTTAAATTCTAACTGCTCAAGCATCTTCTGATCTTTATCCGTTTACCATTATTAGTGTGTTCTCAATTTGCTTGGATTTGGCATACGCTGTATACAATTCAAATAGAGAGAATAATGAAATAATAGATAAAGTTGAATTATGTAGATCCTATTTGCAATTGCTTAAGTGTCACATTTTGGGCCTATAATAAGTAGACTATCACTTTTTTATGTTTTGATCACAAGCAATGCGTCTGCCTCGATCAACATTATCGTGGCGATATATCCCACAACAAAAGTTTTAAACGCCATGTTAATTACACAGTACTATATTTCATACAACATGTACAGTATAGCTATGTACAATTAGGTTTTGAGATAACAGCCTAACAAACACACGACTCGAAACAATGCTAGTTTAATGTCGACACGACTCCTATGACTCTAGACCAGCATGAAACCAACATCGGTTCAAAGTCTTGTGTTTGCTGGGAGTGACGTCACGCATGCATGAAATCGTAGAAGAAGAAGAATAAAAAATCGTTCGAGTTGGATCCCCAACGTATAGTATGAGTACTATTTAACCCCGTACAATACTGATCCGGCCATTTTTTCTTATCTCCACGGCCGCCCAACCAAAACGGACGGGCTTTTCCAGGAAGAGTCTTGATATGAGCGCAGAGAAGGCAATGACAATTTGGGTTATCAGCACCAGGCAGGCCGGTGGACAATAGCCCCTCCAATCCCATTAAACATTAAGCACCATGAAATAATCTTACAAAAGGTGCCATATTCCTTCCTCATTGTACAGTATTTAAGTTTAGTTCGAATGTGAATTCCAATGAACAAATCAGTGTGTTTTTTTCAAGACGGAAGTGCAATCCGTCGAATTTAAATAGCAACATATCCTGGTCTGACTACCCAGCAAACAGGATACATTGTACCAGCGCTGGGTGAATGCTATCCCGCCGTCTACGACGTCGGCCCAACTTTGACCCAATGTTGGTACAATGTATCGTGGTTGCTGGGTATCGGTAGCCAGAGGATGTTGCGATAGAAAATCTCGCTAAACCCACATTGTTAATCGTCCCCTGGCAGCGTCTGTTATCGTCCATTGACAGATACCGTCCTCCGAATCCGACACCGAGCGCAGCCCAATCTCAGCTCAACGACGGGCTAATGTCTCCAGGAATCGGCCCGTGTATCAGCCAATAGTGGCCCAGGGTGTTCAGTCTGAAAGGTTTTGCCTGTCCATGACACGTGACTTGAATTGTGCGCACGTAGTCTGCCTTGTTCCGTGTCGTTAAGGGGAAGTCTCCCCTGAGACGGCGTGTGTCTCTCCAAGTCCAGCCACAGATCCTCATGATCACCGTGCGCGGCTTAACACCACTTATGGATGACTGAATGAGAGGCGATACTATTTCCTGCTCAACCCTGAAAGTGTTGAAATATTTTAGTATAAGCGATGGAGACCAAAGGGTTTTTTCAATTACTATTTATCATAAATGCCAGGCTAAATATTTTCACTCTTACAGCGGGGGGATCGACTTTGGACTACAGACGTCAGATTCTGAAAGTCTAAAGTCCACCCCCGCCCTGTAAGGTTTAAATCACTGTTTGTTACACCAACAAAACAAATACATATTATGTGGTTAGACTCACATGTGTTACACGAATAATAACAACACTGATTAATAAACAAAGCAAACAGATGACACAAATTAGTTCGTTTGAGGATACACTTTATCGTGCTTATTTTCACAAGAAAGCTGCTTATTGCACATTCACCTATATATCGCTAGTCACGATATTACAGCAATATTCAACCATGTTCTACGTTCACTTCGGGCAACTATACTTAGGGGTTTCGTCAAGTTAAAACAATTCAAAAAATCCGAGAAAAACTTGGATTGGTCACACCTCACCCACCCACCCCACTATCCAATTTTAAAAAAATTGATAACAATTGGAAACATGAAAACAAGACAAAAAACACAGAAAAACACAAAATTTCAAAAAAAAAAAATTAAAATCCGAGTTGGGGCTTGACCCACACACCCACTTCCGAGTTTTTCTCGGATTTTTAAAATTGTTTTAACTTGACAAAACCCCTTACATAGTATAGGCCACACTGTTCTAACGTTAAACCTAATTATCTGGACATAATATGGGGCTAAAATACAGAGAGTTAGGCTCGTAAGAGGGGAGGGGCAGCCTCTGATCTGCTGATCAAACATAACCAAAATATGTGTAATTATGGTCACTGTACTTAGATGCAGCTGTGAGTCATCGTTAATGCCATACGTTGATGATAATGATGTAAACTTGTACCGGGTTCGGAATCTTAGCTCTACTTCCCCGGTGTCTGCATAGCGGGTTGATTTTTGAGGTGGGTCTATTTGTCATTCATCTATTATTCAGTACAGGGAAAATATCAGAAATTGTGGAGAATATTTCAGTACCAAAACGCAAATCAGCGGGACAATACATAGTCAACTGTGATTGTGATAGTTATATTTTCAGCAGTAGATATTAGCTTTGAAATACATGTTTTTACTATAAAAGTGTACAGATGTAAAGTTGTCCATGTTTATATTGTTCAAAATATCGTATTGATTTAGGTTGCTATTATTCAAAAATGTTTTCTAATTTTTTTTTTGAATTTTCATTTATTTAATATTTGTTATCCGTTGCATGTTGATACCAATCAGAATGCGTTACCAGGCTTACGATAATCCAATGGTTGCTTGATAGACACCTTGAATTGTACTGTATTGGGAAGCCACATAAAGTCGATCAGCAGTAACTGCTTACTTTTCAAGTAAGCAGCTACAGTTGTTTGTCTTTGTGCTAGAGGAGCACGTGCGTCCTTGGCGACCCTAGTGTGGACATAGTGGAAGGCGACGATCCACGTCAATTATTCCACAGGTTCGGGCAACATAGAAGAGAGGAAAGTGTTTTAACAAGGTCTTTGGCTCATTTACAGGCAGGACTGGGCTCGAGAAATGAGATCGACCAAGTATGAAACAGCCACTCAGACCTGAACGAGGAAGAACGCCACGACCTGGAGGCTTATGGCTCGCCTGCTGACAGAAGACGCTGGCACAACGCAATGCCATGTCTTGTGATTGCCGGGTGCGGATTGTAATGCTGACCGGTGAAACGTGTTGTTTTCACAAGAGATTTCCATCGCATGTGATCTGAAAATGTTAGTTCAAAAGCATTGTTGTGTGGCAGGGTAAGATAGAATGATACTAATATATCGAGCTTTTCACAATATCCTTTTCTTCAATTTGTCACTTTTTCTTGTGAGTTTCCAGATTACAGATGACAAAATTAACATAACTGCGAACATAACTGATTTTCATGATTATTAAACACACAATTTAACTATCAATATAGTGGCGAAACGGTATGTTGCGATGTTTTCATTTTGCTCCTACTATTTCAAATTAAGGTATATTGTTCAAATTTTGTTGGCAAAATCGATATAAAACATGATGGTCACGATTGAAAAATTAACGAGGGGTAAATTTGATCGTATTTGTAATGACTAGTTGGTATTTTGAGCGTGTGTGCATGTACAGTACACATGCGAGTTACTCGAAGAAGTGCGAAGCTTGTGTATAGTTATTTAAATAAAAGAAAATACAATAGCAAAGTAAATTATTGAAGATTTACAGTTCCAGCTCCACCTCGAATTTCTATCAGCTTGCTTGAAAAAAAAATATATTTTAACCTGTAATACATTGTGAAATAATCGGAATGCGTGCTCGAAATCTGTGTTATGTGGAGTGTGTTTATATTTTGGATATGTTCTGTATTCTGGCCACTCTTGATATAATCAAAAGTATCCTAAAGTCTGAAACATGTGCAATCTAGTTCGAAATAATCCTGCAGATAATGGCTTCGATGTGTATGGAAGATAAAAAGACAACAAAGGATAATCAAGTAGAATAAATATTATCAGATTATGTGAGAATGATGGTATCTGTAGGGAGATTGGGCAGTCATCTTTCTCGGCCTTTGTTATATATATCGTATGCAGGTTACGTCTATCTTGGGAATTGTGCATGTATGAAGGACATAATCAGTATAATTATATTGGTAGACCTCGCTGGATGCGTGGACTGGACTGGTGGGCAAGTACACCTAATATTGCAGCTGTGCTGAAGCAACTAGCCGTAGCTACTAACATGGAAAGTGAGCATTTACTGCTCTCTCTTGCTCGAATCTTAGCAAAAGTATCGGTCTGCGTCGGTGGCACGTTGATGTTAGATACATGTATTGGAAATGTTGAACTTGTATCAATTTTCAATCCAGAAATCAACACCGTTTAAATACATTATTTTATACATCTTGATTCCAAACGCAAAAAATAATCGCCTTATTTTGTCATAAAGGTACTATAATATACGAAGCAAAATCATTTTAAGAGCATTTTGATGACTTCTTTAGTATTACTTTTAATTGAACTTGATTTATCCAAACAAAACACAAGTCTAGGGCTTCAGTAATTAAAAAAAGTTTATTTAATTGTTTGAGCCGATGTAATGATATACGAATAGAAATGATGTTGTTCTTCTGTTTCAATTAGATTTCAATTAACTAACTAGATAACCTTCCTGCTGATATTCAAGCATATCGGGTTGTTTGTCCGCTTATGGAATTATTTTGTCTGTGTACATACAGTACATGAATGTGAAGCTGCCAGTCTGTCTGTCTGAATGGATGCTAGAACATACGATCCACTGTTCTTGATTGTGTCATGTCGTGGTTCTATCAGACCATAGCTAGGCTTCCATGAACATGACCATGATCCACAAATAATGCAATCATATGATTGTTCATGGGATAAACTTACAGACGAACCAGACAAACAGACGTCAAGATGGGTGCTCAGATAGACAGGAACACGAGACACTACACTAATGTTGGTTCGATATTGAGGCACCGTCTTCGACGCTCGCCCAACGTCAAACCAGTATTGGCTAAACGTTCCCCGTTTTCTATGGAGGATAGACCAACAAAAACGACAAATTCTCATGCAGATAGATGAGCAGCGATGTCACATGTCAGGAGGAGTCAGTTATTACGACATAGATAACAAAGACCCATCCCTCAACTAAACGGCCACCACTAGCTTACGTACACAATGCGGCCCCACAAATATAAACAACAGTAACTGCTCACTTTTCATGTGGGCAGTTACTGCTGTTCGCCTTTGCACAATGGATTGACACCCTGTTTCACAGTTTTGTGAAACGCTGGCTCAATAGTTATCCATGCTTTATCACGTTGGCAAATAACCTAAGTAAATTAGGTAAGCTGTAGCAAATATTTCGACTAGAATGTGATGACTTGATTTAAATAAAACAAAAAAAAGTATTATAAAAAAGAAAGCTTAAAAAATCACGCTATATTATCGTATCTTAATGATAGACTGATATGGTGAGTCTGCTATTGAAGTTGAAGACTGAGTGGGGTTCAGTTGAACTGACAATAATGTTATTTTTGATAACAAAATGACAATCACTGTAAAACGGCTCATTTTATGCTTGTTATTTTCGCTGGGGATACTTTATTCGTCAGAATCTGACGTCTGTAGACGTGACTTCATATTCTGGCGTCTAAAGTCAATCCCCGCATTCTAAGAGTAGACATAATTATAAAGAGCCTTGGACCCATAGCATAGATATTCAAATGAATCATAAAGAGCTAACGAAGACATTTATGACGATTTCCATGGTTTATAGGAAGTATTACAATGATTTAAGGGTAAAGGAGCACAAGTTAAGAAGCCACAAAGAGCTAAGCTACAGAGCTAAAACACACAGACCTAACTACAGAGCTAAAATACACAGCTAAAATACACAGCTATAATACAGGACTAAAATACACAGCTAAAATACACTGCTAAAATACACAGCTAAAATACACTGATAAAATACACAGCTAAAAGACGCAGCTAAAATACACAGCTAAAATACAAAGCTAAAATACACAGCAAAAATAAACAGCCAAAATACACAGCTAAAATACAAAGCTAAAATACACAGCAAAAATAAACAGCCAAAATACACAGCTAAAATACACAGCTAAAATACAC
The DNA here is from genome assembly GCA_964017125.1 of Flabesymbios commensalis. Classification (NCBI taxonomy): domain Eukaryota; kingdom Metazoa; phylum Annelida; class Polychaeta; order Terebellida; family Flabelligeridae; genus Flabesymbios; species Flabesymbios commensalis. The sequence goes on along the minus strand of OZ024904.1, from coordinate 85,673,628 downwards.
AGCTAAAATACACAGCTAAAATACACAGCTAAAATACACAGATAAAATACACAGCTAAAATACACAGCTAAAATACACAGCTAAAATACACAGGTAAAATACACAGATAAAATACACAGCTAAAATACACCGATAAAATACACAGCTAATATACAGAGCTAAAATACACAGACAAAATACACAGATAAAATATACAGATAAAATACACAGCTAAAATACACAGATAAAATAAACAGCTAAAATACACAGCTAAAACAAAAACGTCTCTACTTTCGCGATGTGCAAGTTCACCCCTGGCAACACCATGACCACCGGTGCAGAGGAAGCGACCTCATCCTCGTTTCATTCGGAATGACATTATTGTGTCCGGGACAAACAAAAACTGCGCTTACAGTCGCACTCCAGTTAATGCCTAGATCCCTGTTCAGGATTGATCCACATAATGGAGAGCTGGACATTAACCCTTAGAGCGCTGAAATACTTTCGTAGAGACCATGGAGACTAAAGGATTTTTTCAGCTTGAAATCCTCGTAATGTTTTACCGCTTCATTTGAATACGTATGCTATGGGTATACTGCCATAATAAATACTATTACTCTTAAAATGCGGGAATCGACTTCAGACGTCAGAATCTGACATCTACTGACGTCAGATTCTGACGTCTAAATTCTATCCCAGCGCTGTAAGGGTTATCCGTTGCACTGCTAGGTATATATAATAAGACAGTTTCATACCTATGAAATCATATCAAATAATATTAAATCATAATCAACTTGTTTGTGGTGGATGCTGAATTCTTGATATGAATTAAAAAAAAAAAAAAAACAATAAACAAAACAATTTTTCCATTTGCCAACTTTAACTGAATAAAACAGATTTTACAAATTTCGCAGTACAAGGGTTAACCTTCTGTGTTCCGGAGGCGAATTTACCAAAAAAGTGCACTAGCCTTGGTCTGCCATTGGGTTTAATATGTCTTGACCACATTTGGTAATTCCGTGTGTTGCTGATCATGACACTGGTACACAAGTCAGTTGAACTTAAGACAATGCATGATTTAACATGTTTAAATGTTTAATCGAATTAAAATTATTGTGGGTTGTATTGTTCACTAAAAAGTTGTATCAAAAAAGACTGATAATAAACATTATACTATACTGGTCGGAAAGTCTGATATTGTTATATGTTATGCAGTGGGAATAGCTGAGAAATTTCATAACGAATAAAAATTGAGATGCTTGGATATCATTCTTAGACATAAATAATATACACTGTATCAGCTCCGGGATAGAAGGTCAATTCGTGTGATCCATGTGCAGTTTAGCATGTTTAACACTAAAAGCGTTGAAATATTTGTCAATAAACCATGGAAACCAAAGAGTTTTCTTTCAATTTGAAATCATCATAAATTGCCTAGTTAGCTTTCACTGATTCATTTGAATACTTACGTATGTGTCTACGGCCATTCTAAATATGTTTACTCTTACAGTGCGGGGACCGACTTTAGCCTTATTACTCACGAAGATTGTCATGATTATTCAGTAAGGACACAATGAACGATGATGGGCGTTGACTATCAAAATTAAACATGACATATCCAAGACATTAGACTACAAGTTTAATTGGTCCACTACATTATAAGCAGTGCTATTTACTGTTGTTGATTTTTTAGATCCATTTAACATTTGATTTTGTCTGGAGGACAGTTTTTTAATTAATTGCTCTCACAGCCGAATGCCACGGAGTGAGTATGGGAATGTCAATTTGCAGCTTCAGTTATCAACCTTTTTCCCGCTTTACATATTTGCGTTTTGGCCTACTTAAAGTTGTGTTTTGCTACCACGACCCTCTTCAAGTTGGTGAAAAATACTCACATTTGTTTAATTTGCGACCTAACGTCGAAGGCGTTTTGGTCGATGTTGTACAAATGTCATATAAATGTTTTGTGTTTGCTGGGTAGATAGACTTTCTGAGGGATCCCGCAATACATAGAGTTTTCTAAACATTCGCTAAAAAAGTGTTAGTGAAAACGCCATGTCCATTATTTCGAGTGGCATTTTTCCAGTTTACATGACATTATTATCAGCTTATGCCCGACGTGTAATATGATATTATGATTTTAAATTAATATCATAATGTGATATCGCCTTCTCATACATGTGATGTTAACAAGCTCTATTTGCTCAGAACAACTTCACAGTAACTCATCCAGCATGGCCAAACAAGAGTGATAAATTCGGTCTTTGACATAAACATAAAGTTCCCGGTTTCGGCGGTTTGAAAAAATGTTTCTTCCCCATCTATGTGTAAAACTCAGTATTATGAGGAGCCTCCGTGACCGAGAGGTAGCGTGCCCGGCCTCAGACCGCCAGGGCTCGAATTTCGAATCCTATGTCTGTTGGTCAGTATTATCTCATTCATCTCACCATCCTCAGGAGGTTCTACTGGCCCAGTTTAGCCTATATGTGCACAAAGGTGGCGTAAAGCCCGATTCATTTCATCTCCTGATCCACGACCGTATATAATATAGTTATTGATAATAGAGACGACCAGTTTGATCCGTTTATATAAATATGCTTGTTTTATTTTTTTTATTTTTTATTTTTTTTATTCTTTTCCTTCTATTTCTTCTTCTCTTTTTTTTCTTCTTTTTCTTCTTCTTCTTCTTCTTCTTCTTCTTTTTCTTTTTCTTCTTTTTCTTTTTCTTCTGCTTCTTCTTCTTTTTCTTCGTCTTTGCCTTCTTTTTCTTCTTCTTTTTCTTCTTCTTCTTCTTCTTCTTCTTCTTCTTCTTCTTTTTCATTAATTATATATGATTTGAGCATATAAAATTATTGGTTAGGACCACCCGTAAACCAAATTGAGCGGGGTAGATGGAACTGTCTACAAATATCAGAATAAATACCACACTTATGGATTTATTGTCATAATACTTGCAAGCTTGAAGCCTATAAATCTCCATGTAAATTTACACTTTTCATATTTGTAAGAAATGAAAAAGATGTTTTTGGCACAGTTTCTTGTGGCACTCATTTGCAAAGGCAATGATCAAAAATAAAGATGATGAAGCTCTTACTTGAATATGTTATAAACATACACCATCGTCAGACGTTGCTAGTAAAAGTACTACTCTTGGAAACTAGAAGCTATATATCTATAGTATCATGAACAAGTCACCAAATATTATTGGGTACACTATTGCAACAAGATATGATGTACCCATTGTGCATGCAGAGTTTGTGGTAATTGAGGCAATATAGGTCTAGATTGATACCGTTCAAAATACAATCAGGATATTTTCATGCAGATTAACATAAAACACAGAAACTTTTTAGATGTGGTACTGATATAGTGGGATGTGTATGGAATCAGTAGGTTCTGGTTATGCATGGGTCAAATGCTCTCACTCTCAAAACAAATACAGTAACCCAACTTGTTCAGTTGTGTCCTAAAATTGTATGGGAACACTAAGCATTCTATGTTGTATTTGAGCTAGCACTTGGAGCGACCACTCCATTTTGCAGGAAGAAGTATACATGTTAAAGAAACTTAAGTCTTACCTTATATAAGGTGATGGAATCTTCTGATGTATGTGAATGTATTTAGGCCCCTAATAACTATTATATATCATCCAGACATGTCAGCCTAGTTTTCATTAATATGGAGTATATATTCCTGTGGTTCTTATGTAATCAACATTGCTCTCCAGAAATATATACATGACACATGTATCCTACATAAAAAGACTGTGATGTTATCTTAGATGAATATATCACAGAATGATAAAGAACAGAACCAGGGAGGAGGGCAGTACAGTTTCAGATTGCAGAGATAAAATAAATTCTATGTTGAAATGCCTATCACCATTCACCACTTTTGCTATAAAACAATGTCAAGTTCATTCAGCCATTCACTGAAATTTTATATAAGTATGAAAAATGCTGTGGTAGGAACTGATGTAAACTTCCTCATTCTGCTTTCTAAACCTTCTCACCCAACCACAATGCTTAGATGTGTAAATCTGGAGCTGGTAACTTTAATTGTAACATATACCATATGATGTGATGATAACCATTTCAAAAGCTTGTGCACATAAGTACCGTGTGAGCTCTTGTGGAATAGGAATCTATTAGAAATCTAAAAAATCCAACTATTATTTACCACACCAAATCAAGCAGCAACAACTTTCTAATTTACAAATACGTAACTGCTTATTTTGCAAATGAACAGCTACTGATGTTTATCTTACACTGTATCTACTTCACTCAGTCCTTCTATATCTTGCTCGAAGATGACACAAAACCTTTAGAATCGAAAGTTCTCCATTCAAGTTGTAGGCGTATTAACCGAACGCAATACAAGCTCTGTGTGTCGCATGTTGCAGATGTAGTGAATAGTAGAACAATACCCACGTATGAGAGTTGACTTGGTGGGCACCAGACTGCTCTGCAAAGCCAAAGGCAGTAACTGCTTACTTCAAAAGTAAGCAGTTACTGCCTTGTGGCTTTGCATAACACGAGTACAACGGCCTTTAAAGATCTACGTGATGAACGAGATGCCAGTTGGAATCCTCCTCTTTTGTGTCCGGCGTGGACCTGGATCAATCAAATCCCCGAGTCTCCTCGTAGTTCTATCTAGCCATCACGGATTCTCAGTGCAAACTAGACAGCCTATTCGGCTGTGTAAGACCAAACAGGTGCAACTACTTACTTGAAAAGTAAGCAGTTAATGCTGTTTTGTTTTGCAGGAGCTTTGACATTAAAGATGTTAAAGACGGCTGTATTTTATTTAGAGAGCAACAGTAGTTTATCACTGCAACAGCCATGATAATAACAATGTGTACATGACCATGATGACTTCGACCAAACGGGTGTGTTCACAATACATGGGATTGCTGTGATTGACAGACATGGAAGATTTTGTGGATGTACTTTATCTTGTTTATGTCACAAGAAAGCTGTTTATTGCACATTCAGCTATATACCGTGAGTCACGATGTTACAGCAGTATTAAACCACTATACTACATGTATGTTCCACGTTCACTTCGTGACCATACTAGAATTGTACTTATATAGTATGAGCCACACTGTTCCAACGTCAAACCTAATCAACTAGATTATTAATATGCGACTAAAATAACAAGAGTTAGGTTTAAAAGAGGGGAGGGGCAGCCTATGATCTGCTGATCAAACATAACCAAAATATGTGTAATTATGGTCACTGTACTTAGATGCAACTGTGAGTCATCGTTAATGCCATACGTTGATGATAATGATGTAAACTTGTACCGGGTTCGGAATCTTAGCTCTACTTCCCCGGTGTCTGCCGGTTGATTATTGAGGTCTATTTGTCATTCATCTATTATTCAGTACAGGGATAATATCAGAAATTGTGAAGAATGTTTCAGTACCAAAACGCAAATCAACGAGACAATACAAAGTGAACTGTGATTGTGATAGTTACATTTTCAGCAGTAGATATTAGCTTTAAAATACATGCTTTTACTATAAAAGAGTAGAGATATAAGGTTTTTCATATTAATATTTTAATTATTGTATTGATTTATGTTGCAAATTATTCGAAGCTGTTGTCTAACTATCTTTTTCGAAAATAAATGATTTAAAAATTTGCTATTCGTTTGATGTTGATACCCTTCAGAATGTGTTAGAAGACTGAAGATAATCCAATGGCTGCTTGATAGACACCTTGAATTGCATTGTATTGGGCAGCCAGACTACCACATATCGGCGAGCAGCAGTAACTGCTTACTTTTTAATTAAACAGTTACTTTTTCTTGTCTTTGTGTTAGATGAGCACGTGCGTCCTTGGCGACCCTAGTGTGGACATAGTGGAAGGCGACGATCCACGTCAATTATTCCACAGGTTCGGGCAACATAGAAGAGAGGAAAGTGTTTTAACAAGGGCTTTGGCTCATTTACAGGCAGGACTGGGCTCTGGAAATGAGATCGACCAAGTATGAAACAGCTACTCAGACCTGAACGAGGAAGAACGCCACGACCTGAAGGCTTATGGCTCGCCTGCTGGCAGAAGACGCTGGCACTGCGAAATGCCATCTCTTGTGTTTGCCGGGTACGGATTGTAATGCTGACCAGTAAAACGTATTGTTTTCACAAGAGATTTATATCGCATGTGATCTGATAATGTTAGTTCAAAAGCATTGTTGTGTGGCTGGGTAAGATAGAATGATACTAATATATCGAGCTTTTCACAATATCCTTTTCTTCAACTTGTCACTTTTTCTTGTGAGTTTCCAGATTACAGATGACAAAATTAACATAACTGTGAACATAACTGATTTTCATGATTATTAAACACACAATTTAACTATCAATATAGTGGCGAAACGGTATGTTGCGATGTTTTCATTTTGCTCCTACTATTTCAAAATAAGGTATATTGTTTAAATTGTGGTCACGATTGATGGTCACGAATGAAAATTTAACGAAGGGTAAATTTGATCGTATTTATAGAGACTAGTTGGTATTTTGAGCGTGTGTGCATGTACAGTACACATGCACGTTACTCGAAGAAGTGCGAAGCTTGTGCATAGTTATTTAAATAAAAGAAAATACAATAGCAAAGTAAATTATTAAAGATTTACAGTTCCAGCTCCACCTTGAATCTCTAATAAAAACAGTTCATCAGCTTGCTTGAAAAAAAAATATATATGAACCTGTAATACATTGTGAAAAAATCGGAACGCGTGCTCGAAATCTGTGTTATGTGGAGTGTGTTTATATTTTGGATATGTTCTGTATTCTGGCCACACACTGGCACTACGCAATGCCCATGTCTTGTGTTTGCCGGGTACGGATTGTAATGCTGACCGGTGGAACGTATTGTTTTCACAAGAGATTTCCATCGCATGTGATCTGAAAATGTTAGTTCAAAAACATTGTTGTGTGGCAGGGCAAGATAGAATGATAATAATATATCGAGCTGTTCACAATATCTACTAATAATATTATATCCTTTTCTTCAATTTGGTCCTTTTTCTTGTGAGTTTCCAGATTACAGACGAAAATAACTTATTTTGTAAGCGAACATAACTGATTTTCATGATTAGTACATATAAACACACAATGTAACTGTCAATACAGTGGCGAAACAGTATGTTGCGATGTTTTCATTTTGTTCCTACTATTCCAAATTAGGTTATATTGTTCAAATATTCTTGGCAAAATCGATATAAAAACATGGTCACGATTAAAAAATTAACGAAGGGTAAATATGATCTTATTCATAGCCTAGTGGATATTTTGAGTTTGTGTGCATTTACATTACACATGCACGTTACGCGAAGAAGTGCGAAGCTTGTGCATAGTTATTTAAATTTTATAAAAATACAATAACAATAATCGGAATGCGTGCTCGAAATCTGTGTTATGTGGAGTGTGTTTATATTTTGGATATGTTTTGCATTCTGGCACCCTCTTGATATAATCAAAAGTATCCTAAAATCTGAAACATTTGCATTTTAGTTCAAATTGTCATTTTGTATGTATTCGGCACGTTACAAAGGTGTGTTACAAAGGTTGTATATACGCTACACTTGGATACACTGGGATGCACTATATTTTGATGCAAGCAATTATATCAACCCTGCAGATAATGGCTTCAATGTGTATCGAAGATAAAATGACAACAAAGGATAATCAAGTAGAATAAATATTACCAGATTATGTGAGAATGATGGTATCTGTAGGGAGATTGGACTGCCACCTTTCTCACCCTTTGTTAGATACATCGTATGCAGGTTACGTCTATCTTGGAAATTGGGCATGTATGAAGGACATAATCAGTATAATTATATTGGTAGACCTCGCTGGATGCGTGGACTGGACTGGTGGGTAAGTACAACTAATATTACAGCTGTGCTGAAGCAACTAGCCGTAGCTACTAACATGGAAAGTGAGCATTTACTGCTCTCTCTTGCTCAAATCTTAGCAAAAGTATCGGTCTGTCTCGGTGGCACTTCAATGTTAGATATTGGAAATGTTGAACTTGTATCAATTTTTAATCCAGAAATCAACACCGTTTAAATACATCATTTTATACATCTTGATTCCAAACGCAAAAATAGCTGCCTTATTTTGTCAATAAAGCTACTATAATATACGAAGAAAAATCATTTTAAGAGCATTTTGGTGACTTCATTAGGATTACTTTTAATTGAACTTAATTTATCCAAGCAAAACACAAGTCTAGGGCTTTGGTAATTAGAAAAATATTATTTGATTGGTTGAGCCGATGTAATGATAGACTGATAGAAAGGATGTTGTTCTTCTGTTTCAATTAGATTTCAATTAACTAACTAGATAACCTTACTGCTGATATTGAAGCATCTCAGGTTGCTTGTCCGCTTGTCGAATTATTTTGTCAATACATGGCTGTAAAACTGCCAGTTTGTCTGTCTGAATGGATGCTAGAACATACGATCCGCCGTTCTTGATTGTGTCATGTCGTGGTACTATCAGACCATAGATAAGCTTCCATGACCATAATCCGCAAATAATGCAATCATATGATTGTACATGGGATAAACTTACAGACGACCCAGACAAACAGACAACAAGATGGGTGCGCAGATAGGCGGAACCACGAGACAATACACAAATGTTGGTTTCATGCTGGGCCACCGTCTTCGACGCTGGGTCAACATCAAACCAGCATTGGTTAAGCGTTCCCTGTTTTCTATGGGGGTGTAGACGAACTAAAACGACAGACAGATTCGCAGGCAGATAGATGGACAGCGATATCACGTGTCAGGAGGAGTCAGGTGGGGCAGCCATCGGTGCAGAAATGGACAGTCGATCTCCGAGTGTCATTTCCGGTGACCCCGGAAATTACATCCGGAATGTCCATTATTTGCTGGTGCCCGTCGCGGTCGTTATTACGACATAGATAACAAAGACCCATCCCTCAACTAAACGGCCGCCACTAGCTTACGTCCACAATGCGGCCCCACAAATACAAACAACAGTAGCTGCTCACTTTTCAAGTGGACAGTTACTGCTGTTCGCCTTTGCACAATGGATTGACACCCTGTTTCACAGTTTTGTGAAACGCTGGCTCAATAGTTATCCATGCTTTATCACGTTGGCAAATAACCTAAGAAAATTAGGTAAGTTGCAGCAAATATTTCGACCAGAATGTGATGACTTGATTTAAATGAAAAAAAAAAGTATTATCAAAAAGAAAGCTTTAAAAATCATGCCATATTATCGTATCTTAATGATAGACTGATATGGTGACTCTTCTAATGAAGTTGAAGACTGAGTGCATGGGGTTCAGTTGAACTGACAATAATGTTATTTTGATAACAAAATGACAATCACTGTAAAACGGCTCAATTTATGCTTGTAATTCTCGCTGGGGATATTTTATACGTCAGAATCTGACGTCTGTAGACGTGACGTCATATTCTGGCGTCTAAAGTCAATCCCCGTACTGTAAGAGTAACACATTTATAAAGAGCCGTGGACCCATAACATAGATATTCAAATTAATCAGAAAGACCTAACTAAGGCATTTATGACGATTTCCATGGTTTATAGGAAGTATTACAGTGATTTAAGGGTAAAGGAGCACAAGTGAAGAAGCCACAAAGAGCTAAGCTACAGAGCTAAAACACACAGAGCTAACTACAGAGCTAAAATACACAGCTAAAATACACAGCTGAAATAGGCAGCTAAAATACAAAGCTAAAATACACAGCTAAAATAAACAGCTAAAATACACAGCTAAAATACACAGATGAAATACACAGCTAAAATACACAGCTAAAATACACAGCTAAAATACACAGCTAAAATACACAGCTAAAATACACAGATAAAATATACAGATAAAATACAAAGCTAAAATACACAGCCAAGATACACAGCTAAAATACAAAGCTAAAATACACAGCTAAAATAAACAGCTAAAATACACAGCTAAAATACACAGATGAAATACACAACTAAAATACACAGCTAAAATACACAGCTAAAATACACAGCTAAAATACATAGCTAAAATACACAGATAAAATATACAGATAAAATACACAGCTGAAATACACAGATAAAATAAACAGCTAAAATACACAGCTAAAACAAAGACTTATCTACTTTCGCGATGTGCAATTTAACCCCTGACACCCCTGCTGCAGAGGAAGCGAACTCATCCTCGTGTCATTCGGAATGACATTATTGTGTCCGGGACAAACAATAACTGTGCTTACAGTCGCACTCCAGTTAATGCCTAGATCCCTGTTCAGGATTGATCCACATAATGGAGAGCTGGACATTAACCCTTAGAGCGCTGAAATACTTTCGTAGAAACCATGGAGACCTAAAGGATTATTTCAGCTTGAAATCCTCGTAATGTTTTACCGCTTCATTTGAATGCGTATGTTATGGGTATACGGCCATAATAAATACTATTACTCTTAAAATGCGGGGATCGACTTCAGACGTCAGAATCTGACGTCTACTGACGTCAGATTCTGACGTCTAAAGTCTATCCCAGCGCTGTAAGGGTTATCCGTTGCACTGCTAGGTATATATAATAAGACAGTTTCATACCTATGAAATCATATCAAATAATATTAAATCATAATCAACTTGTTTGTGGTGGATGCTGAATTCATGATATGAATTAAAAAAAAAAAAAATAAATAAACAAAACATTTTTTTCATTTGCCAACTTTAACAGAATAAAAAATATTTTAAAAATTCCGCAGTACAACCTTCTGTGTTCCGGAGGCGAATTTACAAAAAAATAGCCTTCAAATTGTATTTGTGATTTCACACTCGATTAAAATCAACATTAATAACGCTAAATAAACATCTTAAAATTGATATATCTGTATATTATCTAAATGAAAAACACGTTGTATTTGGGAAAACGTCAATAAATAAACAATTGCCCCCACTCCTCTAAAATAAGATACCCAGCTTTGGTATGCCATTGGGTTTAATATGTTTTGACCACATTTGGTAATCCCGTGTGTTCCTGATCGTGACACTGGTACACAAGTCAGTTAAACTTAAGACAATGCATGCTTTAACATGTTTAAATGTGTAATCGAATTAAAATGAATGTGGGTTGTATTGTTCAACTAAGAAGTTGTATCAAAAAAGACTAATAATAAACAATATACTATGCTGGTCGGAAAGTCTGATATTGTTATATGTTATGCAGTGGGAATAGCTGAGAAATTTCATAACGAATAAAAATTGAGATGCTTGGATATGATACTTAGATATAAATAATATACACTGTATCAGCTCCGGGATAGAAGGTCAATTCGTGTGATCAGCATGTTTAACACTAACAGGGCTGACATATTTGTCTATAAACCATGGAAACCATAGAGTTTTCTTTCAATTTGACATCATCATAAATTGCCTAGTTAGCTTTTACTGATTCATTTGAATACCTATGTTATGTGTCTACGGCCATTCTAAATATGTTTACTCTTACAGTGCAGGGGACCGACTTTAGCCTTATTATTCACGAAGATTGTCATGATTATTCAGTAAGGTCACAATGAACGATGATGGGCGTTGACAATCAAAATTAAACATGATATATCCAAGACATTAGACTACAAGTTTAATTGGTCCACTACATTATAAGCAGTGCTATTTACTGCTGTTGATTTTTTAGATCCATTTAACATTTGATTTTGTCTGGAGGACAGTTTTTTTAATTAATTGCTCTCACAGCGGAATGCCACGGAGTGAGTATGGGAATGTCAATTTGCAGCTTCAGTTATCAACCTTTTTCCCGCTTTACATATTTGCGTTTGGCCTACTTAAAGTTGTGTTTTGCTACCACGACCCACTTCAAGTTGGTGAAAATTACTCACATTTGTTTAATTTGAGACCTAACGTCGAATGCGTTTTGGTCGATACTGTACAAATGTCATAGAAATATTTTGTGTTTGCTGGGTAGATAGCTTTTCTGAGGGATCCCGCAATACATAGTTTTCTAAACATTCGCTAAAAAAGTGTTAGTGAAAACGCCATGTCTATTTATTTCGAGTGGCATTTTTCCACTTTACATGACATTATTATCAGCTTATGCCCGACGTGTAATATGATATCATGATTTTAAATTAATATCATAATGTGATATCGCTTTCTCATACATGTGATGTTAACAAGCTCTATTTTCCAAGAACTTCACAGTAAATCATCCAGCATGACCAAACGAGAGTGATAAATTCGGTCTTTGACATAAACAAATAATAAACAAATCTTCACCTTCTACACCCACCCAACACGATGACACACTATGGTCAGATAAGTTTAATAATTTATCTGATGTGTATTTCATTTGTATAAATATCTTGATTAATTAGTTCATTGTCTGATGTTCTTGAACCACACACCATATTCTTTGTTTTTTTTCTTTTCCATTGGTTGAATTTCGTTAAAACAGACTGTTCTAATACATAGGATACTGTTGTTCTAAATTATAGTTTTATGCCATACTATAACATATTTACCATTGTCATGTTTGACTTCCGACCAATCTAGCTATTACTACGCTATGAAACCCTGTATATAATATACACTTCTGTGTAAATACTAATTATATAATTTAGTTGCTAATACCTTATATGGAATGCAACATACATGCTTGAATGCAACCAATATATATATATACACACATATATACATATATACACTCCTGATCCACGAGGGCTGGGGCCCTAGGGAGTAGTGATTAGCACTGCTGCCTTTCACGCTTTCGGGGTTCGGGGTTCAGTTCCCGGTCTCGGCGGTTTGAAAGAAACAAAAAAATGTTTCTTCCCCATCCACGTGTAAAACTCAGTATTATGAGGAGCCTCCGTGACCGAGAGGTAGCGTGCCCGGCCTCAGACCGCCAGGGCTCGAATTTCGAATCCTGTGTCTGGAGGACAGTGTTATCTCATTCATCTCACCATCCTCAGGAGGCTTGAGCGGGGTAGATGGAACTGTCTACAAATATCAGAATAAATACCACATTTATGGATTTATTGTCATAATACTTGTCAGCTTGAAGCCTATAAATCTCCATGTAAATTTACAATTTTCATATTTGTAAGAAATGAAAAGATGATGAAAGCACATGCATTTTCTATACTATAGAACTATACTCTCATTTTTTTGGCACAGTTTCTTTTGGCACTCATTTGCAAAGGCAATGATGAAAAATACAGATGATGAAGCCCTTTCATGAATATGTTATAAACATACACCATCGTCAGTACTAGTAAAAGTACTACTCTTGGAAACTAGAAGCTATATGTCTATAGTATCACGAACAAGTCACCAAAGATTATTGGGTACACTATTGCAATAAGATATGATGTACCCATTGTGCATGCAGAGTATGTGGTAATTGAGGCAATATAGGTCTAGATTGATACCGTTCGAGATACAATCAGGGTATTTTCATGCAGATTACCATAAAACACAGAAACGTTTTAGATTCAGTAGGTTCTGGTTATGCATGGGTCTAATGCTCTCACTCTCAAAATAAATACAGTAACCAAACTTGTTCAGTTGTGTCCTAAAATTTTATGGGAGCACTAAGCATTCTATGTTGTATTTGGGCTAGCACTTGGAGCGACCACTCTATTTTGCAGGAAGAAGTATCCATGTTAAAGAAACTTACGTCTAACCTTATATAAGGTGATGAAATCTTATGATGGATGTGAATGTATTTAGGCCCCTAATAACTATTATATATCATCCAGACATGTCAGCCTAGTTTTCATTAATATGGAGTATATATTCCTGTGGTTCCTATGCAATCAACATTACTCTCCAGAAATATATACATGACACATGTATCCTACATGAAAAGACTGTGATTATCTTGGATGAATATATCACAGAATGATAAAGAACAGAATCAGGGAGGAGGGCAGTACAGTTTCAGATTGCAGAGATAAAATAAATTCTATGTTGAAATGCCTATCACCATTCACCACTTTTGTTATAAAGCAATGTCAAGTTCATTCAGCCATTCACTGAAATTTGATATAAGTGTGAAAGATGCTGAGTCGTTAAATGCTGAGATGCTGAGACGCAATTGAGCTGTCAGATACTGCATTGTGGTAGGAACTGGTGTAAACTTCCTCATTCTGCTTTCAAAACCTTCTCACCCAACAACAATGCTTAGATGTGTAAACCTGGAGCTGGTAACTTTAATTGTAACATATACCATTTAATGTGATGATAACCATCGCAAAAGCTTGTGCACATAAATAAAGTACCGTGTGAGCTCTTGTGGAATAGAAATCTAATAGAAATCTGAAAAAAAAGTGAGCAGTCACTGATGTTTATCTTACACTGTATCTACTTCACTCAGACCTTCTATATCTTGCTCGAAGCTGACACAAAACCTTTAGAATCGAAAGTTCTCTATTCAAGTTGTAGGCGTATTAACCGAACGTGATACAAGCTCTGTGTGTCACATGTTGCAGATGTAGTGAATAGTAGAACAATACCCACGTATGAGAGGTGAATTGGTGGGCACCAGACTGCTTACTTAACTGCTTACTTAAAAAGTAAGCAGTTACTGGCTTGTGGCTTTACATGACACGAGTACAACGACACTTAAAGATCCACGTGATGAACGAGATGCCAGTTGGAATCCTCCTCTTTTGTGTCCGGCGTGGACCTGGATCAATCAAATCCCCGAGTCACCTCGTAGTTCTATCTAGCCATCACGGATTCTCAGTGCAAACCAGACCAGTCTATTCAGCTGTGTATGACCAAACAGGTGCAACTACTTACTTGAAAAGTAAACAGTTATTGCTGTTTTGTTTTGCAGGAGCTTTGACATTCAAGATGTTAAAGATGGCTGAATTGTATTTAGAGCGCAACAGTAGCTTATCACTGCAACAGCCATGATAATAGCGATATGTACATGACCATGATGACTTCGACCAAACGGGTGTGTTCACAATACATGGGATTGCTGTGATTGACAAACATGGAAGATTCAACCTTTTTTACTAGTTTAATCAGTCATTATAACTGGTTCATCGTTAACAATAATGTTAGATGCTAAACATCTTCTGATCCACATCAGTTTACCATTAATTGTGTTCTGAATTTGTTTGGATGTAACACACGCTGTATACATTTCAAAATAGAGAGAATAAGGAAATAATAAATAAAATTGAAATACATAGGTCGCATTTGTAATTGTTTAAAATAATTTAAAAATTTGGGGCCAATAATAATAAGTATCACATTTTTATTTGTTTGATGATTTGAACATCGGTTCAAAGTCTCGTGCTTGCTGGGGGTGACGTCACGCATGCATAAAATCGTGGAATAAAATAAAACAAATTTGTTCAAGCTGGATCCCCAACGTATGAATAATTTTTGAACCAGTACAATACTGATCCGGCCATTTTTCTCACCTTCACGGCCGTCGAGCCATAATAGACGGGCTGCATCAGAAAAGGATCTGGAGCGCAGAGAAGGCAATGACAATTTGGGTTATCAGCGCAAGACAGGCCGGTGGACTGTAGCCCCTTCAATCCCATTAAACGATAAGCACGATTGAATAATCTTTTAAAAGTTGCCATAATATCCTTCATCATTTTTCAGTATTTAAATTTAGTTAAAATCTGAATTCCAATGACATATCTTGGTCTGAGTACCCAGCAAACACGATACAACTAACGTTAGATCAAGTTGGCCCGCCGTCGTAGGTTGCTGGGTATGGGCAGCCAGAGGATGTGGGGATGGAAAATATTGCTGAACCCACATTGTTAATCGTCCCCATGCAGAGTCTGTTATCGTCCATTGACAGATACCGTCCTCCGAATCCGACACCGAGCGCCGCCCAATCTCAGCTTAACGACGAGCCAGTGTCTCCAGGAATAGGCACGTGTATCAGCCAATGGTGGCTCAGGGTGTTCAGTCTGAAAGGTTTTGCTTGGCCGCGACATGTGAATTGAAATGTGCGTACGCTGACTGCCTTGTTCTATGTCGTTAAGGGGAAGTCCCCCCTGAGACGGCGTGTGTCTCTCTAAGTCCAGCCACAGATCCTCCTGATCACTGTGCGTGGCTTAACACCGCTTATGGATAACTGAATGAGAAGGGATACTACTTCCTGTTCAACCCTTAAAGCGCTGAAATATTTTAGTATAAACAATGGAAACCAAAGGGTTTGCTCAATTAGTAATTATTATAAATGTCTTAGTTAGCTCTTTCTGATTCATTTGAATACCTATGTTATGGGTCTCCGGCCAGTCAAAATGTTTTTACTCCTACAGTGCGGAGATTGACTTAGACGTCAGAACTGGTTGATACTGGTTGCACTGGTTGATACACAGACAAAACAAATACATTTCATGTGGTTTGACTCACATGTTTTGCACAAATACTAACAACACTGATTATTAAAAAAAAAATGATGACACAAATGAATCTGTTTGTGGATGTACTTTATCTTGTTTATGTCACAAGAAAGTTGTTTATTTCACATTCAGCTATATACCGTGAGTCACGATGTTACAGCAATATTAAACCACTATACTACATGTATGTTCTACGTTCACTTCGTGACCATACTAGAATTGTACTTATATAGTATGAGCCACACTGTTCTAACGTCAAACCTAATCAACTAGATTATTAATATGCGACTAAAATAACAAGAGTTAGGTTTGAAAGAGGGGAGGGGCAGCCTCTGATCTGCTGATCAAACATAACCAAAATATGTGTAATTATGGTCACTGCACTTAGATGCAGCTGTGAGTCATCGTTAATGCCATACGTTGATGATAATGATGTAAACTTGTACCGAGTTCGGAATCTTAGCTCTACTTCCCCGTTGTCTGCCGGTTGATTATTGAGGTGGGTCCATTTGTCAAACATCTATTATTCAGTACAGGGATAATATCAGCAATTGTGAAGAATGTTTCATTACCAAAGCGCAAATCAGCGAGACAATACAAAGTGAACTGTGATTGTGATAGTTACATTTTCAGCAGTAGATATTAGCTTTAAAATACATGTTTTTACTATAAAAGAGTAGAGATATAAGGTTATTCATATTAATATGGTTTAATTATTGTATTGATTTAAGTTGCAAATTATTCGAAGCTGTTGTCTTTTTCGAAAATGAATGATTTGAAAATTTGCTATTCGTTTGATGTTGATACCCTTCAGAATGTGTTAGAAGACTTACGATAATCCAATGGCTGCTTGATAGACACCTTGAATGTCATTGTATTGGGCAGCCAGACTACCTCATATAGGAGAGCAGCACTAACTGCTTACTTTTTAATTGAACAGTTACTTTTTCTTGTCTTTGTGTTAGATGAGCACGTGCGTCCTTGGCGACCCTAGTGTGGACATAGTGGAAGGCGACGATCCACGTCAATTATTCCACAGGATCGGCAACATAGAAGAGAGGAAAGTGTTTTAACAAGGTCTTTGGCTCATTTACAGGCAGGACTGGGCTCTGGAAATGAGATCGACCAAGTATGAAACAGCCACTCAGACCTGAACGAGGAAGAACGCCACGACCTGAAGGCTTATGGCTCGCCTGCTGACAGAATACGCTGGCACTGCGAAATGCCATCTCTTGTGTTTGCCGGGTACGGATTGTAATGTTGACCAGTAAAACGTATTGTTTTCACAAGAGATTTCTATCGCATGTGATCTGATAATGTTAGTTCAAAAGCATTGTTGTGTGGCTGGGTAAGATAGAATGATACTAATATATCGAGCTTTTCACAATATCCTTTTCTGCAACTTGTCACTTTTTCTTGTGAGTTTCCAGATTACAGATGACAAAATTAACATAACTGTGAACATAACTGATTTTCATGATTATTAAACACACAATTTAACTATCAATATAGTGGCGAAACGGTATGTTGCGATGTTTTCATTTCGATCCTACTATTTCAAATTAAGATATATTGTTTAAATTGTGTTGGCAAAATCGATATAAAAACATGATGGTCACGATTGAAAAATTAACGAAGGGTAAATTTGATCGTATTTATAATGACTAGTTGGTATTTTGAGCGTGTGTGCATGTACAGTACACATGCACGTTACTCGAAGAAATGCGAAGCTTGTGCATAGTTATTTAAATAAAAGAAAATACAATCGCAAAGTAAATTATTAAAGATTTACAGTTCCAGCTCCACCTCGAATCTCTATTAAAAACAGTTCATCAGCTTGCTTGGAAAATATATATATATTAACCTGTAATACATTGTGAAATAATCGGAATGCGTGCTCGAAATCTGTGTTATGTGGAGTGTGTTTATATTTTGGATATGTTCTGTATTCTGGCCACACTTGATATAATCAAAAGTATTAACTAGTTAGATAACCTTACTGCTGATATTGAAGCATCTCAGGTTGCTTGTCCGCTTATCGAATTATTTTGTCTGTGTATATACAATACATGGCTGTAAAACTGCCAGTTTGTCTGTCTGAATGGATGCTAGAACATACGATCCGCCGTTCTTGATTGTGTCATGTCGTGGTACTATCAGACCATAGATAAGCTTCCATGACCATAATCCGCAAATAATGCAATCATATGATTGTTCATGGGATAAACTTACAGACGACCCAGACAAACAGACAACAAGATGGGTGCGCAGATAGGCGGAACCACGAGACAATACACAAATGGTGGTTTCATGCTGGGCCACCGTCTTCGACGCTGGGTCAACATCAAATCAGCATTGGTTAAGCGTTCCCCGTTTTCTATGGGGTGTAGACGAACAAAAACGACAGACAGATTCGCAGGCAGATAGATGGACAGCGATGTCACGTGTCAGGAGGAGTCAGGTGGGGCAGCCATCGGTGCAGAAATGGACAGTCGATCTCCGAGTGTCATTTCCGGAGACCTCGGAAATTACATCCGGAATGTCCATTATTTGCTGGTGCCCGTCGCGGTCGTTATTACGACATAGATAACAAAGACCCATCCCTCAACTAAACGGCCGCCACTAGCTTACGTCCACAATGCGGCCCCACAAATACAAACAGTAGCTGCTCACTTTTCAAGTGGACAGTTACTGCTGTTCGCCTTTGCACAATGGATTGACACCCTGTTTCACAGTTTTGTGAAACGCTGGCTCAATAGTTATCCATGCTTTATCACGTTGGCAAATAACCTAAGAAAATTAGGTAAGTTGCAGCAAATATTTTGACCAGAATGTGATGACTTGATTTAAATGAAAAAAAAAAGTATTATAAAAAAGAAAGCTTAAAAAATCATGCCATATTATCGTATCTTAATGATAGACTGATATGGTGAGTCTTCTAATGAAGTTGAAGACTGAGTGCATGGGGTTTAGTTGAACTGACAATAATGTTATTTTGATGTCATTCATCTATTATTCAGTACAGGGAAAATATCAGAAATTGTGAAGAATATTTCAGTACCAAAACGCAAATCAGCGAGACAATACAAAGTGAACTGTGATTGTGATAGTTATATTTTCAGTAGTAGATATTAGCTTTAAAATACATGTTTTTACTATGAAGGTGTACAGATTTATTTTATAAAGTTGTTCATGTTTATATTGTTCAAAATATCGTATTGATTTAGGTTGTAATTATTCGAAAATGTTTTCTAATTTTTGTTTGCATTTTTATTTATTTACTATTTGTTATCCGTTGCATGTTGATATCAATCAGAATGTGTTACCAGGCTTACGATAATCCAATGGTTGCTTGATAGACACCTTGAATTGTATTGTATTGGGAAGCCACATAAAGTCGATCAGCAGTGACTGCTTACTTTTTAAGTAAGCAGCTACTGCTGTTTGTATTTGTGTTAGAGGAGCACGTGCGTCCTTGGCGACCCTAGTGTGGACATAGTGGAAGGCGACGACCCACGTCAATTATTCCACAGGTTCGGGCAACATAGAAGAGAGGAAAGTGTTTTAACAAGGTCTTTGACTCATTTACAGGCAGGACTGGGCTCGGGAAATGAGATCGACCAAGTATGAAACAGCCACTCAGACCAGAACAAGGAAGAACGCCACGACCTGAAGGCTTATGGCTCGCCTGCTGACAGAAGACGCTGGCACTACGCAATGCCCATGTCTTGTGTTTGCCGGGTACGGATTGTAATGCTGACCGGTGAAACGTATTGTTTTCACAAGAGATTTCCATCGCATGTGATCAGAAAATGTTAGTTCAAAAACATTGTTGTGTGGCAGGGCAAGATAGAATGATAATAATATATCGAGCTGTTCACAATATCTACTAATAATATTATATCCTTTTTTTCAATTTGGTCCTTTTTCTTGTGAGTTTCCAGATTACAGACGAAAATAACTTATTTTGTAAGCGAACATAACTGATTTTCATGATTAGTACATATAAACACACAATGTAACTGTCAATACAGTGGCGAAACAGTATGTTGCGATGTTTTCATTTTTTTCCTACTATTCCAAATTAGGTTATATTGTTAAAATATTCTTGGCAAAATCGATATAAAAACATGGTCACGATTAAAAAATTAACGAAGGGTGAATATGATCTTATTCATAGCCTAGTGGGTATTTTGAATTTGTGTGCATTTACATTACACATGCACGTTACGCGAAGAAGTGCGAAGCTTGTGCATAGTTATTTAAATTTTAAAAAAATACAATAACAATAATCGGAATGCGTGCTCGAAATCTGTGTTATGTGGAGTGTGTTTATATTTTGGATATGTTTTGCATTCTGGCACCCTCTTGATATAACCAAAAATATCCTAAAATCTGAAACATTTGCATTTTAGTTCGAATTGTCAATTTGTATGTATTCGGCACGTTACAAAGGTGTTTTACAAAGGTTGTATACACGCTACACTTGGATACACCGGGATGCCTTATATTTTGATACAAGCAATCCTATCAACCCTGCAGATAATGGCTTCAATGTGTATGGAAGATAAAATGACAACAAAGGATAATCAAGTAGAATAAATATTACCAGATTATGTGAGAATGATGGTATCTGTAGGGAGATTGGACTGCCACCTTTCTCACCCTTCGTTAGATGCATCGTATGCAGGTTACGTCTATCTTGGGAATTGTGCATGTATGAAGGACATAATGAGTATAATTATATTGGTAGACCTCGCTGGATGCGTGGACTGGACTGGTGGGCAAGTACAACTAATATTATAGCTGTGCTGAAGCAACTAGCCGTACCTACTAACATGGAAAGTGAGCATTTTCTGCTCTCTCTTGCTCGAATCTTAGCAAAAGTATCGGTCTGTTTCGGTGGCACTTTGATGTTAGATATTGGAAATGTTGAACTTGTATAAATTTTTAATCCAGAAATCAACGCCGTTTAAATACATCATTTTTTACATCTTGATTCCAAACGCAAACATAACTGCCTTATTTTGTCATTAAAGCTACTATAATATACGAAGCAAAATCATTTTAAGAGCATTTTGATGACTTCATTAGTATTACTTTTAATTGAACTTAATTTATCAAACAAAACACAAGTCTAGAGCTTCAGTAATTAGAAAAAGGTTATTTAATTGGTTGAGCCGATGTAATGATATACGGATGGAAAGGATGTTGTTCTTCTGTTTCAATTAGCTAACTAGATAACCTTACTGCTGATATTCAAGCATATCGGGCTGTTTGGCCGCTTATCGAATTATTTTGTCTGTGTACATACAATACATGGCTGTGAAGCCGCCAGTCTGAATGGATGCTAGAACATACGATCCACCGTTCTTAATTGTGTCATGTCATGGTTCTATCAGACCATAGCTAGGCTTCCATGAACATGACCATGAAATAATGCAATCACATGATTGTTCATGGGATAAACTTACAGACGAACCAGACAAACAGATATCAAGATGGGTGCGCAGATAGACAGAGACACTAGACACTACACCAATGTTGGTTCGATATTGGGGCACCGTCTTCGACGTCAAACCAGTATTGGCTAAACGTTCCTCGTTTTCTATGGAGGATAGACCAACAAAAAACGACAGACAGATTCTCAGACAGATAGATGGGTAGCGATGTCACGTGTCACGAGGAGTCAGGTGGGGCAGCCATCGGTGCAGAAATGGACAGTCGATCTCCGAGTGTCATTTCCGGTGACCCCGGAAATTACATCCGGAATGTCCATTATTTGCTGGTGCCCGTCGCGGTCGTTATTACGACATAGATAACAAAGATGCGACTCCACAAATACAAACAACAGTAACTGCTCATTCTTCAAGTGAGCAGTTACTGCTGTTCGCCTTTGCACAATGGATTGACACCCTGTTTCACATTTTTGTGAAACGCTGGCTCAATAGTTATCCATGCTTTATCACGTTAGCAAATAACCTAAGTCAATTAGGTAAGTTGTAGCAAATATTTCGACTAGAATGTGATGACTTGATTTAAATGAAACAAAAAAAAGTATTATAAAAAAGAAAGCTTAAAAAATCATGCCATACTATCGTATCTTAATGATAGACTGATATGGTGAGTCTGCTATTGAAGTTGAAGACTGAGTGGGGTTCAGTTGAACTGACAATAATGTTATTTTTGATAACACAATGACAATCACTGTAAAACGGCTCATTTTATGCTTGTTATTTTTGCTGGGGATACTTTATTCGTCAGAATCTGACGTCTGTAGACGTGACTTTATATTCTGGCGTCTAAAGTCAATCCCCGCATTGTAAGAGTAGACATATTTATAAAGAGCCTTGGACCCATAGCATAGATATTCAAATGAATCAGAAAGAGCTAACTAAGACATTTATGACGATTTCCATGGTCTATAGGAAGTATTACAATGATTTAAGGGTAAAGGAGCACAAGTCAAGAAGCCACAAAGAGCTAAGCTACAGAGCTAAAACACACAGACCTAACTACAGAGCTAAAATACACAGCTAAAATACACAGCCAAAATACACAGCTAAAATACAGGGCTAAAATACAGAGCTAAAATACACAGCTAAAATACACAGCTAAAATACACAGATAAAATACACAGCTAAAAGACGCAGCTAAAATACACAGCTAAAATACAAAGCTAAAATACACAGCAAAAATACACAGCTAAAATACACCGATAAAATACACAGCTGAAATACACAGCTAAAATAGCTGCCATGATAAAATATACAGATAAAATACACAGCTAAAATAAACGGATAAAATAAACAGCTAAAATACACAGCCAAAACAAAAACGTCTTTACTTTCGCGATGTGCAATTTCACCCCTGACACCACCATGACCACCGCTGCAGAGGAAGCGACCTCATCCTCGTTTCATTCGGAATGACATTATTGTGTCCGGGACAAACAAAAACTGCGCTTACAGTCGCACTCCAGTTAATGCCTAGATCCCTGTTCAGGCTTGATCCACATAATGGAGGGCTGGACATTAACCCTTAGAGCGCTGAAATACTTTCGTAGAAACCATGGAGACTAAAGGATTTTATCAGCTTGAAATCATTGTAATGTTTTACCGCTTCATTTGAATATGTATGTTATGGGTATATTGCCATAATAAATACTATTACTCTTAAAATGATCGACTTTAGACGTCAGAATCTGACGTCTACTGATGTTAGATTCTGACGTCTAAAGTCTATCTCAGCGCTGTAAGGGTTAACCGTTGCACTGCTAGGTATATATAATAAGACAGTTTCATACTTATGAAATCATATCAAATAATATTAAATCATAATAAACTTGTTTGTGGTGGATGCTGAATTCATGATATGAATTTAAAAAAATAATATAAACAATGAACAAAACAATTTCTTCATTTGCCAACTTTAACAGAATGAAAAATATTTTAAAAATTACGCAGTACAACCTTCTGTGTTCCGGAGGCGAATTTACAAAAAAATAGCCCTGACATCTTATTTGTGATTTTGTGAAATTAGCATTAAGAACGCTAAATAAACATCCTTAAATTGATATATCTGTATATTATCTAAATGAAAAACACGTTGTATTTGGGAAAACGTCAATAAATAATTAATTGCCCCCCACCCCTCTAAGAAAAAGATATCCAGCTTTGGTCTGCCATTGGGTTTAATATGTTTTGACCACATTTGGTAATTCCGTGTGTTCCTGGTCTTGACACTGATTCACAAGTCGGTTCAACTTAAGACAATGTATGCTATAACATGTCTAAATGTTTAATCAAATTAAAATTAATGTGGGAGGTATTGTTCAACAAAAAAGTCGTATCAATAAAGACTAATAAAAAATATTATGTTATGCAACGACTGATATTGTTATTTATGCGGTAGGAATAGCTGAAAAATTTCAATGAAATTGAGATGTTTGTATATCTTCTTAGATATAAATATACACTTATCAGCTCTTGGATAGAAGGTCTCGGCGGTTTGAAAGAAACAAAAATGTTTCTTCCCCATTCACGTGTAAAACTCAGTATTGTGGGGAGCCTCCGTGACCGAGATGTACCGTGCTCGGTCTCAGACCGTCAGGGCTCGAATTTTGAGTCCTGTGTCTTTCATCTCACCATCCTCAGGAGGTTCTCCTGGCCCAGCTTAGCCTATATTTGGACAAAGGTGGCCTCAAGCCTGATTCATTTCATTTCATTTTTCTTGGATAGAAGGTCAAATCGTGTGATCAGTGTTCGGTTCAGCATGTTTATCCCTAACAGCGCTGCAATATTTGTGTACCATGGAAA
Source organism: Flabesymbios commensalis (assembly GCA_964017125.1). Lineage (NCBI taxonomy): Eukaryota > Metazoa > Annelida > Polychaeta > Terebellida > Flabelligeridae > Flabesymbios > Flabesymbios commensalis. Next base: position 85,648,927 of record OZ024904.1, on the reverse strand, counting down.
TCAAAGAGTTTTCTTTCAATTTGAAATCATTATAAATTAGTCAGCTCTTTCCGCTTCATTTGAATACTTATGTTATGAGTCTACGGCCATTATAAATATGTTTACTCTTACAGTGCGGGGACCGACTTTAGACGTCAGAATATGACGTCCACAGACGTCAGATTCTGACGTCTAAAGACGTTCCCCGCGCTAAAAGATTTAACCTTATTACTCACGTAGAGTGTCATCATTATTCACAAAGGACACAATGAACGATCATGGGCGTTGACTTTCAAAATAAAACATGGCCACGATATTAGACAACAAGTTTAATTGGTCCGCTACATTCTAAGCAGTGTCATTTTCTGCTGTTGTTTTTTTAGCTCCATTTAACATTTGATTTTGTCTGGAGAATAGTTTTTTGATTAATTGCACGCACAGCCGAATGCCACGAAGTGAGTAAGGGTAATGTCACTTTGCACTCTACAGCTTGAGTTATTAACCCTTTTCTTGCTAAGTTATCTCCTTTAATTTGGGCCACTTCAAGTTGTGTCCCGCTACCGCGACCCACAATTATATTTGTCTGTCTGTCTGTAAGATCGGTGCTCTGGTTGAACAGTCTTAACAACGCATCTGACTTTTTTTCGATTGTCAGCTTCCAGGTTCTCGACATCGCAAAATCAACTCCAACAAGTCATTAACATAACATCTCTGGGTAGGTGACAGCACGGTTCACGTCCTCGCCTCGTCATATCTTGTGCTAAACTTAACTGTCACTGGCTTCACCCGGCCTCTTTTATTGTCAATCTCAAACATATATTTGCATTACATACAATAGCGCCTATTAGGCGACGTCCCGGTAGGGAGAGGGTGCTGGGGGATGAGCCCAGAGCCCTCTTCCGGGGTTGGACCGGCAATTTAGAGGTCTCATCAACATAGCCCAGCTCTAGGCCGCGTAGGCAAACAATGACCGCGACGAGCCGCCGGTGATCAGGCCATCTTTAGATGGTGTGGTCAACAGTGGTGTTTACCTGAGTTTCTTGATACCCGGTCAATGCATCCTTTAGACTTTAATAATCTTGAACTGATTATTGCTGATTGCCCATCTTGGCAATAAGCATATCAGGTTATGTCATAGACTCCGCTTGTGATCGTCACAAGCCGTTCGTCCCAGATTACAGGCTTGGTTTACAGGCGATCACAAACATAGTAAACAGTCCAGCGGAGTCTTTGCATTAAGCCGCTGGTTTTGTCGTCCCAGAGCGGTCTTTAAATAATGAAGAATGTAAATAATATAAAATAAGTATCGCATTTGTGTGATCTCCGCTAATATGAACGTGTTCAGCGTATTCAGTTTGCAAGCTATACATAACGTTCTGCCTGCTTACGGGCAGCCATATACATTCCTAATAAGGTAATAAATAATCATCATAATAATAATATATATGAATGAATGAATGAATGAAATCTTATATAGCGCATGTATCCAGCCGGAGGCTGTTCAGAGCACTGAACATCGAGAGTAACTTAGCAAGGCCTGTTATCATTCATATTCCAACTCAGTCTCCTGGGAGATATACAGCTGTGCTGCCAATGGGGCGCATCAAGCTATTTTCATTCCAAGCAAATTCGCCTTATGTGCCATGTACTCACACATTTTGGATTTCCTGGGGTCTCGCCGGAAGGAAACTGCGCCTACGTCCATTGAGGTTCTTTTATGTCCAACTCTAGGTCAGTCAGACGAGCCATCTGATTTACGTGATTCTCTGAGCCCCACGGTGTATTAGACAGGGATATATCCTAACCAATCTAATAAACATGTCTGTCAAACTTTTCTCAACGGTTTCTATTGTGTTTTTTCCCGTAGATTTCAAATCTGCCAGATACCATTCGAGATTTTGCATATTTAATTAGCTAATTTGCATATTTCCAAAATGGCCGCCAAAAAAGTAATCGGCTATAAATACAATCACGGCAATCATAGAAATGTGTTTTTTTGGCCCTAAGTTCGGGTTTTGAGATCCCATAATGCCATTTTGACGACAATGTTATTTTTGGGGTCATTGGAAGGTCATAGGTCACGTGACCATTGAAATACAATATCCCACCTTTACGTTTTAGCAAAAAGTGCACAAATGGACTTTTTGGGGATAAAATGATGATTAGAATGCCTGATATTATATTTCAGAGGGTTACATCTCATACACAAGACTATATTTATTAATACAAGATGACCGCCATAATTCAAAATGGCCGCCAGCCGAACCTAAAATCAAGATATCTGAGCTTCTAGATATCATATTTAAGCTATCTTAGTGTCTAGATTGGGGTGTTGTGGATCAAGGAATACAATGTCAGACAGCATTATACTCTCAAATGATTTTTGATATCTTTTTGATCTCTATAGTTTGATATTTTGGCAAAATTGTGTTATATCATAGTTATATTTGAATAACTTCCTCCCAGAATGAGGTTATCATCCGCACACTGTTCTGAATTCACATGCTAACATGATTTAAAGTAAAACCATAAACATCACATGTATATGACAGCGATAAAAGAGATAAATAGACATATCATTTACATTATAATACGGCACTGTTATTTTGTAGCGTGTGTAGAACTACTACCCAGAACTACTACCCAAGGGATAAACATCATATTTTCTGGAAAACTGACACGGCGTGTTGTAAAAGTTTGGGTACCTGAAATGATATCAACATATATTTAGGATCACAACCTCGGTGCACAACCTTGCAAATTGACTAAAAAAATTGGAAATTGGCAGGAAGCCAATAATGGCGGACATTGCCGAAAAACTTGAATTTGTCAATATCTCGGTCAATATTTAAGATAATTTGCTTTTAAAGTTGTCTAGACCAGTATTTTCAGGGCCAAGGATCAATATAAAACCAGTCCTGAAGTGATGTTATGTCTTGTAAATATGTATACCAGTAGGCTTATATACACACAACTCTGCTTTTATGTTTTGGAAATAATGTTTCACACTGTATATTATTAATCACTTTTGATAAGAAAACATCGTGAACGTACGATGTCATAACAATGATAATGTTTATTGATCAAAAACTTGATAATAGAATAAGTATTAGCCCTTGCAGTGATATAGCATTTGGTATTATAATCACTTCATAACATAGTCAGTCTAAGGGGTACTGGGATGATTCCTAGTAGTAGTACTTTTCGCACCCACCTGGGTAGGGCCATTTGGGATCTGTCCCGTCTGTTGCATGTTGGGGAAGCTGCAGCCTACACGTGGCTGGCTATAATATTGTGGTGGATTGCCAGCGGGGTAGCCTGTTTCCTCCACTCAATAGTGGTATCAATGCAGCTCCCGCATCAGTACAGGCACTGATGTTGGCCATGCTACAGCAATACAGGCAATAGTGTTTGACATTAGGTCTCTCATGTGGGATGAATGGAGTTACCTTCAACTATTGTGACTCTTGAGGACTATCCGACCAGAGGATATCGGAGCTGTGCTAAAGGCCTCCGTGTTTCAGCATTAAATTGCATATCAAAACCTAAGTCTTTCATCGTCTGGGCATGTCTGAGGGTAAATCCCCTAGACATGCCCAGAACATTGGGCAGTAACCCACCATGCCCTATCACCCCACGCTCACGTCATCAAGGTATCAAGGTGTTGTACGCAGCTACCTTTGCTTAGATATCTCTGACAGTCTTCTACATAGCAGGTGCTTTTTCTTCTCTCACTCCAGCAGTTTTTGTTGCAACCTTTCTTGCAGCCACTTGTCATTGTGTGTGTCATATATGGTGGCCTTGGTGGGTTTGTAGATTTACCTAGGATCAGTTTATCATTTTATACAACCCGTCCATAGTCCCCAAGCTTGCAGGTAAGCTTGGCTATGTAAGCTGACTTGTCAAGTGCTGTTGCCAATGCTGCCCGCTTTAGATGATGTTCTAAAGCAAGGGGGGTGGCAGTAATTTCAGCAATGATTTGTTATTATAAAACTTGATGAATCGGAGTTTATATAGCTATATCACAGCCTTCGGAGTTGGATTATGTGTTCACAAGAAGCTACTTTGCCTGGTCATAAACATCTACCGTTATTTCAATGTGAGCACCATGGCATCATCAGCTATCATGCTAGTTCTGTTTTCTGCGAACAATGATGGAGGCATATTGTTACATTCATGATCACCAATAAAGTTATTAATTTGAATGTCTCCACCACTTACTTTTTGTGTGTTATTTGCCGAAGAGTAAAAATGTCATTACTCTTGTCAGACGAATCAATTTCGCTTATATACTATTTTGGTTTCTGGTTCTGAGTCTTGTCATTACCGGGTGACAGGAGCTTCGTATAATTCAAAGTAAAATTCTGTTCATTCTCGCATATAAGCTACCTAATGGAGATGTATCACAATTTATATGTAACGTTTCTCCTTTACTAAAAGCAGCTACATCCAACTTTAAAAACGTTTGCTTACTGGGTGATTTTAACATGCGAAATATTGACTGGTCTAATTACTCGTCAAAGTCTGAATCTGGTAATTCATTTTGTAATATGATAACAGAGAACTCCCTCTTTCAGATGAATAACGTAATTTCAAATAAGCATGGCAGTCTTCTTGATTTGGTGTTCACTACTGAGCCAAATCTAGTGGACGAGCCCGTCGAATGTCCCATCGACTTTGATACAGACCATTCAATACTTACGTTTAAACTCAATCTTTCAGGCTGCAACAAACGAAAAATACCCAGAGTAGTGTATAATTTTAAACAAGCTGATTTTAGTGCTCTGCGATCACTGATTACAAATAGTAATAGGTCCGTCAATACTTCACTAAATCATTCTACCCATATGAACGAAGCTTGGTCCATCTGGAGCTCAACAGTCACTGAACATATTAATCAATGTATACCCCGGGTACCAGTGAAAAATAGTTCTAAACATCCATGGATGGATGGTGAAGTACGACACATGCATAACTGTAAACACACTGCTTGGGCTGCAGCCAAACGAACAAACAATGTACAGATGTGGAACAAATTTAAATATTTGCGAAACAAATTAAAACTAATGCTCAGAGATAAACGTAACAGTTTTATGTCTGATCTAGCCCTATCACTGAAGAATAATGCTAAGCGCTTCTGGACATTTTGTCGTCTGAATACCAATTCTCGCCAAATACCTGCAGTGGTATCTGATGGCCAAAACGATGTCACTGACGCCGCTGATAAAGCAAAAATGTTTAATGATTATTTTCACTCTGTATTTTCCACTCCAAAAACAGGAATTGCTCTACCTGCTGTTTCAGTTAAGTCAGACAACATGCTTGCTAATATAGTTTTTTCTGAAATTGATGTAATCAATGTACTGAAAGGGTTAGATGTTAACAAAGGCTCTGGTCCCGATGACATACCTCTAAAGGTGTTGAGAGAGTGTGCCGATGAATTAGCCCCCTCTCTAACCACACTGTTTAACCTCAGTATGTCAACTTGTACATTACCTGAAGTGTGGAAGTATTCAAATGTTGTACCAATTCACAAAAAAGGCAAGAAATGCAAAGTCGATAATTACAGACCAATATCACTTCTCAACAGTGTGAGTAAAGTTATGGAACGACTTGTTTTCAATCACATTTATCCGGTTGTCAGTCCACAAATTAATTCGGCTCAACATGGTTTTATGAAACATCGCTCTACTACCACACAACTAATTGATACATATTCTGATATCAGTAGAAATTTAGACTCTGGAAGTCAAACAGACATTATATTTCTTGACTTTGCTAAAGCCTTTGATTCTGTACCGCACGACCTGATAGTTCACAAGCTTAAAACATTTGGCTTTGGCAGTAACTTATTGCAGTGGATTGAAAATTATCTACAAGGTCGGTATCAGTCAGTTATGATAGAAGGTCAGGTATCATCACCTTTACCTGTAACATCAGGTGTACCGCAAGGTTCCATTATTGGACCACTATTATTTGTTTTATACATAAATGATATCTGCGATGTTTGTACATCATTTATGAAATTATATGCTGACGATGCCAAACTTTATCGAAATATAAAGTCAAGACAAGATGTACTTTCCCTTCAGAATGATCTTAATGCACTGTTTCTGTGGAGCAAAATTTGGAGAATGAACTTCAACATATCAAAATGTAAATTCATGTCGATATGCCGTAAAGTAAAAATAGATTTTGACTACTCCATTGATAATAATATCTTATCTAGAGTAACTGAATTTAATGATCTTGGAATAACCATCACTAGTAAATTATCTTGGTGTGAGAATGTGAAAACTGTTTCATCAAAAGCCCATTCGATGGTAGGAATGATAAAACGTTCTGTTGGCTTTAATAGCCCCATTGATGTTAAGCGCCAATTATATTTGGCCCATGTCAGAAGTATTCTTGAGTACTGTAGTCCGATGTGGAGTCCCAATCATGTTAAAGACATAATCAAATTAGAACGGGTGCAACGTCAAGCTTCAAAATTCATTCTCAATGATTATGTTTCACCCTATCACGAAAGATGCACAGCATTATCTATCTTGCCTTTGTGCTTCCGTCGAGAAATAATCGACTTGTGTTTTTTATACAGCTACCTTCACGGTAAACTATCTTGTGATTACTCTAGTAATTTTGAGTTAGCTTGTCCGCATAATGGCCTCAGATCTGCTCAACAGGGTGTTCTATTCAAATTACCTCTGTGCAAGACTGTTCAGTTCCAATGTACGTATTTTTATCGCACTGTTCGCTTATGGAACACTTTACCTTTTGTTATCCGAGATGCTAGTAGCTTGCAGATTTTTAAGAAGAACCTGAATGAATTATATCTCGCCATGGTAAACTTATTTGATGTGAATAATCGATGTACCTGGAGCCTGGCTTGTGCTTGTGTGAATTGTCGAATATAGCGGAACATTTCTTGTCTTAAACTACCTGTGCAATTTGAATCGGCTGTGAGACGGCTATTTGAGCTGTCACCAGCCACTCATGACTAAGGACGGAGGGCTCCGTTGTCGATACGCATGTGTTGGCAGATGACAAACCGCCCTGCCTTACTTATACTCGTGTATTGAATATATATCTATATATTTAGCACAAATGGTACCTTAAGTGATCGACCTATGAACGATAATCTGCGAATGTTGCTTTGTGTTGTCTGCCTGGCTCGAATTCAGGCCGGAGACAGTCTCTGATACTGTTCGGAGCAGACCGACATCACTCTACATGATCACGCTTGTCATGATCTGACTTAGAGTATTACCACATGGCATGGATGGCTGTTCCCCTCAAAATTATTATTTGTCTTTTTTCTGTTTTATTTTTAGGTTTAGTGATTTTTCAGTAGCCTTTGTTTCCAGACCAAGTGGGTCCTTATGCTGAATTTCAAAGATCTCTAATCAACTGATTTACTTCTTGAGTTTGGGATTTTTTTTCCTCCAGTCTAAAATTGCATATGTGGTACTACTCAGCATATTTCGGCTGCGCGACGGCTATATGAGCTGACGTCAGTAGATGTATTCTAGGTTTATAGTATTACTTTTATTTAGGGATGTATGTAGGCCTATGTTAAAATTAAGAGGTTAAGAGGTTTTAATTAGGTTTCTACGCTTTCCAGAGTGTCCTTTTTTGCTACACGGTGTAGAGCACAGTGTAGCTATTTTATCTCTGGTTTTGGTGCGGGAAACAGATGACAGACAATTGTCGGTTATTTTATTTTATGTGTACAAATAGTAAACTTTATAATCTATACTATGTACATTTTTAAATTGTTTTTGCTATTTTAAACAATGGATATTATTTTATTCTATAATTTTAATTCACTTATATGGTTGACAGGCATTGTAGAGGTCGTCTCGACCTGTTCCCGTCAACCAAAGTTATTACCATGTTCAAAAAATGATAATAATAATTATAATGTACCATTTTTGCATGTTCTTAACTGGAAGTCAAATAAATAAATAAATAAATTGTGATCTTCAGAGCTTTGGACACCATTTCTTTCGAATCAAGACCAGAAGCTCTGCTGAACATAGCAAAATAGCTAACAGGGAGCAATCCAAGTGGTTTTCAAGAGTTTTTCCAACAAGACTCGCTTTCTTGCTTTTCTATGTCAGACATGGTACCAAGAGGAACAAAGTGATCCTTGCATTTGTTCAACTAAATCTCACTTAGGTGGTGGATAAAACAGAGTGTACTAATTACAGTCACATACATTGCATTGTATATTTGGTGATTGGTCGTTCATCTTAAGACAGCTATCCATTCACGAGTTTTGCCGCTGCAATGGGTCATGCAAACTTTAGGGCACTGTCATTTATACACATTATTAGCGGACGAGATACCATCGGCTATTCATTCTCTACTGGCATGTTAAAGTTGGCTGAATGATATAACTACACTGGTAGACTTTGCTGATGATGGTGCTCCCATTGAAATCACGATATATGTGTGTGACCAGTCACAGCAGCTTTTTGTGAACTCATATTTCAACAAGAGAAGGCTGTGATATAGATACGCTCAGAGACAAAACGTTCCTAAATAATATTATTAAGTCAACACTGCTGAAGTTGTTGCCACCCAATGAAAATGCTTTCCAACAGCATATAAAGCATGCAGCCAAGCCATCCTGAAGCCTTAGGACTATGGACCTTAGGTTGTAGAAAATGGCAAGCTGATTCCTGTTCAGTCTACATGTACAAACCCACCGTCGCCACCACATATGATTCACAAAATTTCATCCCTGCATGAAGGATTGCAACAAGAACTGCTAGTGTGAGAAAAGGAAAATCCCTGCTAATTATGATGTGACTGTCGGTGATCCCCAAGCAAAAGCAGCTTTGCACAACACAACACATAATCCTTATAATTAAATAGCATAACTGCATCATATACTATTTAAGCACACTCACTTTCAATAATCTTATAATCGATATACAATGTAGTTGTGTGCATGTTGCTTCCTGCAAACACTAGTTCTTTCGACAGTATTATTTTCAGCGCTCTTAATTTTTGTTTCATGTAACATTCGGCTAATTATGTTTTGAAGTGATTATTGTAACAAGTGATGTAACACAACAAGGATTAATACTTATGTTAGATTATAATAAAAAAACTTACCATTGTTATCACATCAAATGTTTTCTTATCAAACGAGATTAATAATATCTAGCGCAAAACATTAATTTCACACTATCAAATGCGTGGTTTTCTGTACTATCTTGTTAAGAAGACATAAAATCACTTCAGAGTTGTCTCCATATTGATCATTGACCCTAAAAAGATAGGTTTAGACAACTTTAAAAGCAAATAATCCTAAATATTGACCGAGATATTGACAAATTAAGGTTTCTCGGTAATGGCCGCCATCATTGGCCTCCTGTCAATTTCCAGTAGTCGATTTGCAAGGTTGTGCACCTGGGTTGTGAACCTAAATATATGTAGATATCATTTCGGGTGCCCAACCATTTGCAACACGCCGTGTCAGACTGTCAGTTTTCCAGAAAATATGATGTTAACCCCCTGGGTAGTAGTTTTACATACTCTACAACATAACAGTTCCGTATTATAATGTAAATAATGCTTATTTACCTATTTTGTCGCTGTCATACACATGTAATTTATATGGTTTAACTTTATATCATGTTAGTATGTGAATTCAAAACAGTGTGCGGATGATAAACTCATTCCGGGAGGAAGTCATTCAAATATAACTATGGTGGCGTAGATGGATCACACAATTTTGCCAAAATATCAAACTATAGAGATCAAAAACACTTCAAAAACCTCTAAAAAATCATTTGACAGTATAATGATGTTCGGCATTGTATTCCTTGGTCCAAGAAACCTTAATCAAGCCACTAAGATCGCATAGTAAGATATCCATAAACTAAGATATCTTGATTTTGGATTCGGCTGGCGGCCATTTTGAATTATGGCGGCCATCTTGTATTAATAAATATAGTATTGTGTATAAGATGTAACTCTCTGAAATTAAATATATATTATCAGGCATTCAAACCATCATTTTATCCAAAAAAGGTCAATGTGTGCACTTTTTGCTAAAACGTGAATGTTGGATATTGTATTTCAATGGTCACGTGACC